>CAICTM010001431.1:0-29454 GCA_903772945.1 Seminavis robusta | reverse complement strand
AACACCCGGGAGGAGTTGCGTGAGCTCGGAATCGCCAGGGTTCTTGGAAATTTTTTCAAGTGGAGCATGAGCGATGTAGGAAAAGATGGAGAGAACGGCATCTTCACCGAGCACTTCAAAGCGGTCCTCCTCCTTGCTGGGTACCATCAATTTCTTCTTGCTGCTGTGAAGGTTCTTGCTGCCTTTCTCGCAGACCATCGGGGCAACAACCTCAAGACTCATGGTTGGGTTTTCGAATAAAATTCACTAGCAACTAGTACCTGAATGGGCTTGATGGGTGGCCAAAGTGCTGTGATGTGAGCAGAGGATAGAGGCAAGAATCGCCTCACCGTGTGGAAGAAACGAAGATGCACTGTTGTGGCAGGCAAGTGACAGAAATTCTTTGGAAGCAGCATTGCACCAGCAATGCGATGATGCGATGATGGCTGATGTTTCGATGAATGAGGCGTGGTCGGCGTTGACAGAAGCAGCACCAGACTTCAACTTGTACATACGAAGCTCAGTACTGAAATCCTTCTGCTCGCCTATTGGTTAGGAACTCATGCGTTTGCCCAAGGAAGTGGTGGGAGGGAGGAACGTATGGGCGAAGAGCCATTGAAACATGGGTATCCACATCGCTGCATTTTTGGAGATTGATTTTTGTACAACACATAGTCTTCAACGTAGCTATGTGATTGGTACAGTCTACCGCATCTACTCAACGGATATATTCCAACAGTATAAAATACATTCCGATTTGACGACTGTCGACATTAGAAGCGATTGCTTGGAATGGGCTCGATCTTCCAAAGGCCTTCGACACGACAGCAAAACACCACGCATCTTTGCTTTAGTGCCAATGTGACAATGGTTTCAGCAACTTTGACATGACGTGTCTGCAAACTTCTCTTTTTCACGGAAGGTTCTCTTAATTAAAATTGTGCACGAATGCTTCAGCTTGCACTTTGGACTTAACAAAAAGGGTGGAAACAGTGTGATTGGGGAAGGGGAAGTCTAGCTAATAGTGAAAAAGTAAAGCCACAGAGCTGCAATGTACTTGGCCAAAAAGCCAAAATCGCGGGAGCCGTACTGGTACCGACAGCACCGCACATGATTGAAACCATGACAGTTGGGTTTTGAAAGAAAAAAGATATCTAACCTAATAGGTGCCAGTAAGCTACCGTACCTTTGGTTACTTACCACAATACATGTAATGAGAACTTCTTCAGGAGTACCGGTAGCACTAGTACAGAAGAAGATTTTTTTTTAACACTGGCGTTGAGGATAGTTATTGAGGATTTTCATCCTCGTGGTTGGACACTCCAAACAACAAAACTTCGCTAGCTAGAGGTTGGAGCCCTGTAGAAAACTCTTGGAGATATTTCATCACCATCTTGCAACTCTGTGGTCGTCCAAGAGTCGTCAGTGGGCGGAAGAACACTGTCTGTAACAGGTGCTGAGAAACTTTCGAACTGCTGATCTCTCTGCTCACTGGCACCCTTCAACAAAGTCATGACCCATCGAACCTCTCCATCTAGAGCTTCTTGGCGGATGGCATAAGATACCCGAACCCACCTTCTTCCTGCACGGCATAGTAAATTCTTGCGATACTCAGCACCCCATCCAAAGAAGCCAACCTTCTGGTATATCCCATCAAAACGTTTTGTTCCCTCCACCTTGATACTGTGTGGAATGATTCCACTTGGGAGAGAATTGGCTGACCCATGGACTGTAGCGTGGCATTTGATAAACATGGTCAGCTTTCTCTGCTGTCAATTGCTTTTCATAGACATCCAAACATGTCCCTGGGCACAAGACCTGATGGCCGGACTGTCTTCGACAAATCATTGGGATGAATTTTCTCCAATCGAACATGTTTGACCAGCTGTTGAGCAACAGTCTGGCGTTCTTCCAAGGCGACTGGATCCAATTCTACAGCAGTAGCTGTTGATGCTGCATTCACCCACTCCATTAGAATGCTAAAGACCTCCAGCTCATTCATTCGTAGTTGCCGATCTTTAAGATTGCTTCCAACACAGACGGACTCAAACAGGCGACATCTTTGGTACCAATTGTGGCTCCAGCAATGTCTTTGCGGACGCCTTTTTCAGCCATCAACTTGAGCTCTTTGGGGAGTCCTTGTCTTTGAAAACAAGATTGCAAGAGGACAAAGGACAGCTTTGGGTATTCTTTCAAAATCTTGGCCACGCATTCTAGTGCCTTTTCGCAAAGAGTAAGCAGGTTGTAGAAATTTCCACACTCCATGAGAGAAACCAAGAGCTGAATTTGTCTTGTAGAATGGTGCTCCTGCTCTGTGTCCTCTTCTCGTTGTCGCTTCTGGGATACCCTGAGTACCTCAGCAGAATCGGTGTAGACATATTCGACCAACGCCTCCGCAACAGTTCCCTCATAGTCCAGATTAATGACAGGACTCTTGGATTCAGAAAACTGACCCAAGAGCATCCGACGGAATACATCACTTTTGGCAGCGAAAACAAAGCGATTGGCCTTGACCAGAACTCCATCGTTGCTCTTGAATGTGATGTCATTGAGCTCGTCATCCTTCCAAAAGGCAGCCAACAATCTTTTCCCAGAAAGTTCTCCTTCCTTGGCAGTCACGGATACTTGCTGCGATCCTTGAACAGTATCGCTTGGGTTGTGGGCGCTATTAGCAGGCTCCGTCATGGTGATGAAACCTCTCTACTGGCACAAGCAATACACTTGTACATACCTGGTACCACCTTGGGAGTGTTCTTTTGGTCGTCTCTTGATTCGCTTCTCCTGAAACCTGAAGTCTTCAGTACTAGCTAGCTAGCTAGTAGCTCTTCAGTCGATATGTCGATATGCCACCTTGTAATCCGTCGTAGCTGCAAAAACATTGAAACCTTTTTTCCTTTCAAGTGCGTGGTCGATGACTCGATGACACCCCGAGAGTGAAATTTGATCGGCGGACAAAGGTTCAACTACAGACTCAACACTCTCTTCTTGTGAGGTCTTGTGCCATTCAGAGTTGTTGGCTGTGACACCCCGAGTGGTTGCCATCAAAAAAGAAAACTCAGATAAGCAGATCTATAGGTAGCTAGCTAGTAGCGAGTAAAGCAATGAACATGTTGAGCAGATTCCTGTTCTTGGGCGTTTGCCTCTTTCTGGACCGTCGTGCTGCAGCATTCGTACCTCAAGGGTAAGCTTTGGATGAGGGGATAACTGCCATGATAAATGCGGCAGGAAAATTGATATGGTCAATCCTAACCCCTTGAGAAACTGCTGTTTGTGTCTTTACACACAATCAACTTCGTATATCATACAGCCGCCATGTGGTTTCGGTACGCCCAACTGCAAGCCCCCGTCTTACTGGCGCTTGGGCACCCACCCCAGCAAAAGATTCGCAGCTATCCATGAAACTACGTTTTGGCGGAGGTTCCAACCAAGTCTCTTCCACCATGATTAAGAAGAGCACTGTTTCCAAGGTACTTTCACGAGTTGCCCTTGCATTTTTGGCCATTGCCATGGTACAAATGCCTCTGGCGGCTCATGCTGCCAAGAAGGCCAAGGTCGTGGAACATTTACATACGGGACAAAAAGTGGCAAATTTCTTTCGAACATTTGGTATCCCTGATTTGGGCGTCCTTGCAATCATTTCGGCTTTGCCGGTAGTAGAGCTTCGAGGAGCCGTACCGGTTGGAATTTGGATGGGTTATCCAATCACCACCGTTTTGCCCGTTTGCGTCCTGGGAAACATGGCTCCTATCATTCCCCTTCTTTATCTACTTCGCAACCCAACGCTCAAGTAAGTGGCTTTGTTTGGGAATTGCAGCTCAAACAAGAAAGTCTGGCCTTCAAGGATTCAAAAAACTGACGACCCTCCGTTTCACTCTAACGATGTAGAAACCTCATGGCTCCAATTTTGAAGAGAGCCGAAAAGAAGGCTGCTGGTTTGGGTGTTGGATCGCTTGAAAAGCAATGGGCATCGTTGGCTGCATTTGTAGGTATTCCACTTCCAGGAACAGGTGCCTGGACTGGAGCCATGGGTGCCTTTCTATTGGGTATGCCAACGGCCGTTGCCCTGTCTTCCATCTTTACTGGTGTAGTATCGGCGGGTGTTATCATGTCGGCTATCACATTGGCTGGAAGGAAGGGTGGATTAGCAGCATTGGCAGCCTTGTTTGCCTTTACTGGCAAGGAATTTCTCTTTGGTTCCAAAAAGCAAGATTTCCTAGAAGCTGACCCCTACTGGGACCAATCCACAGTTCCTGTGAATGTGTACAAGAACAAGGCACCTTTCACAGGAAAGGTTGTCTCCACAAAGAGAATTGTTGGACCTAAAGCTACTGGTGAAACATGCCACATCATCATTGACCACAAAGGCGACTTCCCCTACTGGGAGGGGCAATCCTGGGGGGTCATTCCACCTGGTGTTAGGGAAAAGGATGGAAAGCCTCACTCAGTTCGCCTATACTCCATTGCCTCTTCTCGTTATGGAGATGACATGACAGGAAACACTGGATCCTTGTGTGTTCGTCGTGCAACCTACTGGTGCCCAGAGCTCAAGGCTGATGATCCTGCCAAGAAGGGAATCTGCTCCAACTTTTTGTGTGACACCAAGGCAGGTGATGAAGTTCAAATGACTGGTCCTGCTGGAAAGGTTATGCTCATGCCAGAGGAAGATCCTAGCACTGACTACATTATGGTTGCCACTGGTACTGGTATTGCTCCTTACCGTGGTTTTGTGAGACGTCTCTTCACAGAAAAGACACCAGCTGCTGAAGCCTACAAAGGCCAGGCCTGGTTGTTCCTTGGAGTTGCCAACAGCGATGCCTTGTTGTATGATGATGAGTGGCAAGAGGTCAAGACCAACAACCCGGAACAGTTCCGTTTGGATTATGCCCTTTCTCGCGAACAGAACAATGCTAAGGGTGGCAAGATGTACATTCAAGACAAGGTTGAGGAATATGCTGATGAAGTCTTTGAGAAGCTTGAGAATGGTGCCCATATTTACTTCTGTGGATTGAAGGGAATGATGCCTGGAATCCAAGGCATGCTCAAGGGAGTTGCAGAGAAGAAAGGCTTGGAGTATGATGCTTGGTTGAAAGGACTCAAGGCCAAGAAGCAGTGGCATGTGGAGGTCTACTAGATGCTGGTTTTGCGAGCCATTACGGCAGGCCACACACTTCTTGTTATTATAGTTTCAGCCCATTGTCTATAATCACACGTTTTCTTGGAGCTCCTCAAGTTGGCAGTCCGAACGCACTCAATGGTGCATCGTCGACGGAGCCAGAAGCAACCTTGCCCCAGAACACGGAAGAGCTTGCTTGCGGTTCCGCTCCATGTACTTCGCGTTTGCTATCCTCGGTTCAACCAGAGAAAGTAAAATACTAGTTACTATTGCTAGCAACTTCAACGCCGTATCAGCTTCTTCGCCCTTTCCCTTCTGACTCCTGACAATAGACGATGATGTGTTTTGAACCAGGTTCAACATGCAAGTGTTACATCTAATTCTAAGTAGGTAGCAGATAGTATACAGTATGAAGTATATAGGGCAGCTGAAGCTGCATGAAGGCTCCCTGAGAAAGCAAAGAGGAGGTTGATCATTGGTTGCCTCGGTGCATGGTGTGTCTCATGAAGGGACGGTAGCCTGTCGAAATCTCTTTCTTCGGTCTTTCTTCTTTCTCATCTGCGACATCAACAAAATACCCCCAATCATTGTCGTCGTCGTCATCAGCTACCAAATCATCATCGAGTGCGGAGATTACAGACTCCTCGCTGCAACTCCGCAACAGAGATGGCGGTTGGTAGTCGTCATTGCAGGTTGAATGGCTGGCGATGGAGCCACTTGCGGAAGTGGAGACTGTAGCGACGGTGCGATCGCTTTTCCCGGAAACGGCAGAGTAAGTTCGTTTCAACAAGGCCATTGGAGAAAGAGGGAAGGAGGGATAGACTATCGTGAACTTGCTTCTTTGCTTTGGCTCGGAAGTGCTCCCGGCAACCAGCTGATGAGCTTGCTGGATCCGAGCTTCAAGGCTGCGTCTAGATTCTCGAGGGAAAACTGGCAGCTTGGCTGAACAACAAGACGCTTCGTCATCGAGACGGAGCCCGTTTGCAGCACCACCAAGATGTATCTGCTCGCGGATGGTTCTCTTCTTCGTCGGCTCCCGACTACTACCGAAATGCATGGCAACCCATGGTGGAATCATCTTGTCTTGCCACCAATTGAAAGGAGTGATGCCGTCTGACTTTATGTAAAGAGCGAAAGATCGGTGGACAACAAGCGTCCTGCCGGTTGGATTCCAATTCCAACAACAGCAAGCAGGAGAACAACTACTGGTACGTCCTGAGCATTCCTCGTGGATTGTTGCAAGTGTGAGAAAGATTTTTATAGACGTTGCATCACTTCCAAAGCGAAAAATGGAAAAAAGAAAGCTTGAAAGCTTTGGTTCCCCACGTCGTGTCGGAACTGGCGATTTGATTGGTCCTCTTCGCAGAGTCTTGTTAAAATGCAATCGCTATTTATACCCTATTATTAAGATAACACCTTGTTTTGATTGATGTTGATGTTTGTTAAACCAACTAGCAATCTTGTAAGAGAGGTTGATTTTGTGTGACACCAAGGTGTCTTTTAGAGGCACGGCTGCACGAGAGAAGGAGCGGAGGCAGGCTCCAAGTGCGAGTACAGTACTGTATTCCATTCCGGATCAGCTCGGTCGGTGTTGGAGTTGATTGCCAAAATCATGATGTTGCAATGCCGTCGGAAGTACTAGTAGTGTAGCTAAGGTGGCTACTAGTACCGGTAGTTAGCCAGCCTACACGATGAGAACTTGAATGGCTGTCAACAACTCGAGCACACAGATCAACAAATCCATTGACATCTCTGATAGTAGAGTGAGCAATAATCCCACCGTTGTTGCAATGCCCCGTCGCAAGAAATGTAGCTCTACTAAGGTGTCTATTAGCTAGCCTGCACGATGCGAACTTATATGGTCAACGATCCATTCAGAGATAGAAGGACAGCCAGCTACTGTAGTACTTTCCAGTTCGCTCGTCATGTTGTTTCCAGCCAATTCCAGCCCCAGCCCAACTCCTTCCTGAACCTAGCCATCACGTATAGATCTATCATTTGTTCTCCTGGACCTGGCTGGTCCAGCAAATCACTGACACCGCTGCACCGTTGCACCGCTGCAAGGACGACTCCAAGCCCAATACCTGGTACCGGTACTGGACTAACGGGGACCAATTTTAGGATCTTCCCCATGCCATATCTACACGCGTCTCATTGCACTACTACACGTAGTACGGTATGCTTACACTTCCAATCTGCCTCCTTTCATTGCTTGAGGCATTCTGATGAGCCACTGGTGGCTGGCAGCTCATATTGTCTGCCGGTTTCTAGCTTTTGTTTTCGTTCTCGCCACTAGCGCTAGCTAGCTAGTCAGCCACAGAAAGCAACCTTCAGTCAAGTCCCTTGGCTAGCTAGTACAATAGGTAAAATACTTCCAGCGAGCTAGGTAGTCTAGAGGCAGCTGAGACAGCCATCTTGGAGTTTGTTATAACTGTGTGCGAACTTATTAATACACTACTTTTTGCTTTGATGGGCGTCAAAATTATTTGCCGGAAGACATGCATGTCACACTCAAGCTGCCAGGTATGGCAAATTTTTTGTCTGTCGACCGGCTTTCTATGTCGCAGTTTTCGTGGCCAACTTTCTCGAGGAAAAGCGCTGAGCAGGCACAGCAGGACGATTTCATTGTGCCTCCAACAATGGCCGCAGAAGGCTGAAGTGACCCCGTACTAGTAGTTGAGCGCTGGTCTTGTTATTATTGTACAAAGAAACCCTACTATTACATCGATCCTACTACACAAGACCTTTGCTATTTGGATCCGTCTGCTACACAAAAGCGTCAGATAATTGGTAGCTTCCAACAAGATATGGGAGATTCCGAGAAGAATTCAGCGATGGCAGACACACAAGCTCAATCTGCGGCCGATGAAGGAGGAGCCGCTGTAGCTCCGGCGCACGAAGCTGGAGGAACAGACGCTCCTGTTGAAAATAACGAGGTTCCTTCCACACCAGGAAAGTCGGATGATGGCGATAAGAAGTCATCAGCCGAGGATACGGTGGCAACCGCTGCTGCCGACGATGATAATGATGACCCTACCAAAGCGAGTGGTGGCGGCGAGTCACCATCCAAGCCAGCCGCCATAGTGGCATCCAGCAAAAAGGCCAGACCGCCTTACAAGTATGACCCCGACAAGATCACTCTGGTGTTCCTCTTTGCTGGCCGAGATGGGCTGACAGTGACTGTAGAATGCAAACCTGGAGATACCGTTGGTGAAGTCAAGGGAGCGCTGTTGTCTGTATGGCCAGAAGGTAAGACCGGTTTGAGTGACTAACTGCTGATGATATTATTGCTATTGTGTGTACTCAAGACGTTATGTCGCTGCTGTAACTCAGATCTCCCGGACTGTGAAGGAGGGGACAATGTACGGCTCGTTTGCATGGGACTTGGATTCCTCATGCCAGATACACGAACGTTGGAAGATTGTCAAATACCAGTGTTCAAAACACACCCAACACCCGTTAATGTTGCGGTTAAACCAAGCGCTTCAGGTGGTGGAGGAGGAAGCAAGAAAGACTCTAATAAGGATACCGGAGGATCAGGGAACAACAACAATACCACTGAAAGCGCCGGTCCTGAGACCGAGCAGGCTAGCCAAGGCTGTGCATGTACCATTCTATAGTAAAGGATTCTTACATAAATCCAATTCGCTCGATTTGGTCTCCGTGTTTGCATCTGATTTCCAGAGTTGATCGCTCCCGCTTGACGACATGGGATTCTAGCGGAGGATTCGATTCGTTTGTGGCTTCGCAGGCTGGGTTAAAGGCATGCCTCTAAAGTAGCCGGATTACACATCTAGCTAGCTATTAGCTATCCATCATTTCATGTCTGGGAAGGTGATGAGTATTAGGAAGTAGGCCGGACTCCTCTGTACGGTAAAAGTAGTAGTAATACCGTAATACCTAGTAATCGAGTTCACAGCGGTGTTAGTTTTCCTCGATCTTTTCCATGTGTTCTCATCGAAATACTGGAAATCTCTATGCATTGTAGCTCCTGTTGGTACCGCAGCTACCAGTAGCGAAGAAGATTGATGTCTATTTTCTTTTTTATTGAAACACCTTAGTAAAAGCACGCTACGTACGGTATGCCGGATCAGGTTGTTTTCTCGGCTGTGGGTATGGTCTAATCAAGGCCATTATGTTGGGGACAACGTTCACATCACCGCCCCTTTCGTTGCTTCGGGGGTTAGGAAGTGAGCTGGATCCTCAAGACAGATCCTCTGCAGTTGCCTCTTGCTTTTTCTCCCATAATGACAGCCCAACCCCGGTGCTCAACAATCCAGCGACTACGACGAGTGCAATCTCCGTCGGAATTTGGTATCCGCAGTATTCTGCAATCATCTTCGATCCAATAAATCCCAGCACGACAGCGACTGCTGGTTCTAGGTATTTGAGATCTGCAGCTGCCTTGGACAGGATCGTGTACAGACTACGAAGGCCCATAATAGCAAACATATTGGAGCTGAAGACCACAAGGGGGTTCTGTTGTCAGTGTGGCAGCGAAGAAAGAAGCAGTGAGTGGTTAGAAGTGGCTTGCTTCAGAAGGATCGATCCCTGCAGAAAGCGTAGAATCGAATCTGCCTCTGCGATAGATAGATAGTTACCTCTGTGACACCAAAGACCGCCGGTATACTGTCCACGGCAAAGACAACATCGCTGATTTCCACAGCAATCATACAAATGAACAATGGCGTGGCCATCTTGACGCCATCGACCATGGTAAAGAAACGGTCTCCGTCAAATTCTTGCGTCGACTTCATGAGGTTTTGGGAGAATTTGACAATGGCATTCTCACTGGGGTCTTCCTCATCTTCGTCTTCGTCTCCTGGGATGAGCGCCTTTGCGGAGCTGTATACCAGAATAGCCGCAAACACCAAG
This sequence comes from Seminavis robusta, assembly GCA_903772945.1. Taxonomy (NCBI): domain Eukaryota; phylum Bacillariophyta; class Bacillariophyceae; order Naviculales; family Naviculaceae; genus Seminavis; species Seminavis robusta. The sequence goes on along the minus strand of CAICTM010001431.1, from coordinate 19,487 downwards.
AGGATTTCGTGGAAATTTTGCAGTGCCGCAGCGCCAATTCCAATCATGGCAGCTCGCATGACAATGGCTCCAACGATACCCCAGTTCAAGATGCGATCTTGACTTTCGAGTGGGACCTTGAAGTACTCGAATAGCAGTAGAAACACGAATAGATTGTCCACGGATAGACTCTGTTCCACAAGGTATCCAGCAAAGAACTCTTCGCTCGTTTGAGGTCCAAACCCGACCAATAAAAAGGCTCCGAACAGAGACGCTGCTCCGACCCATGCCAGAGTACGAGAGATGGCCGACTTGTAAATGAGTTGCTCTTGCGCCGCCGTCGTCGTTGCCAAATCCAATGAAAGATCAGTTTCCGGTGGTGTGGTGGTGGCTGCATCTGAGCTGATATTGCCACTGCCGCTGGCGGATTCCAGAACCATCCGTTCTACGCTTTCATCACTGAGTCCATCATCTACTCGAGGTTCTCGCAGTAGATTCAAGAAGGATGCTCGGTTGGTTCTTTTGGAGTGACAAAAGGCGAAAGGCACCGTCCTCAAGCCTCCAGATGGCAGTATTCGAGCACTCGAGAGTGTCTGAAAGGCATCCGCAGAAGAAACCAAAACGCAGACCGCAACGGTCACCGCCAACAGCCATGGCTGGTGATGACAATGAATTTGTCGAGTCCCCGTCGAGGGCCGTCTTCGCACAAGCGGCTGTACCCGATGATTGTCGTTGCCACTATTTCTTTCACCCATGTTTATGCAGAAATTCTACTAGTTGGAAGAGAATCGACTCGGAGCCCGTTGATCTAATTTTGCCACCGGCGCAGGTGTGACTTTGTCTATGTTGTGTGCTGAGCTGAGCTGAGCTGAGCTGCTGACTACTCTAGTAGTTCTTGACCTGTAAAGAGTGGGTATCTGTCGACGGGAGGTTTTGGGGATGCAGTTGCAGAATGCTTACTGGAGGTGGGATTGGCTGATTCAATTGGCGGCGACTTTTCGTCTGACTACTTCACCAACAACAACCAAGTGGCAAAAGCTGCAGTGACCACAGATGACTAAGCCAATGTGTCAGAAAAAGAAAAACGCAACTTGTTGTTTTTGTTGCTGTGGTGTTGGTGGCACCTGTCAGGCCCCGACGTCAGATTTCGGAGCATGTACCGGTGGGGTCTATGACGTCACTCTCGCTTTCCGACTTCAACTTGTTAGAGTTAGCGCTTTCAATTCAATTCGATTGATTCGATTCGATCGTCATTCGGCCAAAGTTCGAATTGTACAGCCTGCGATTTTCTCATCGCACCTTGGGAGAGTTCCTCGCAACCCAAACCAACGGTTTCTCTCAAGGAACCGCATCCAGGCTCAAGCTCTTTGAGGCAAGTCATACGGTAGCGAGTGGTGAAACTGAAGGCTTCTATAGTTGCAGCAGCAAGAAGCAAATCTTAGTTCAGACCAATTCAACCGAAGGCCGCCGGCCACGCAAAGATGATGGGGAGATGCGTGGAAGTATCTACATCGTACAGGTATCATCAACCATGACGGCGAGATCTGGAGCAAAATCCTGCGTGTTTGCTTCGGAACAACCATGCCTGGGAGTGAAACGGCCAAGCTCTGGATGCTTTGAGTGCAATTCGTAGTTTCATTCCCCTTCTATCACTAACAGCCAGTTAAAGTGAGCTGTGGCTTCAGGAAACAACCAACCTGTATCGGTATGTGTCGCTCAAGGCTAGATCAGAACAACCATGGATCTATGGAGTATCCAGCTCCACCTCCGTCCAGAGTGCTGGGAAGCCACTCGCGATGCACTCAAGTGTGTGTACCCGAAGCAAGTGTGCGGTCGTTGTGACTCCTTCTCCTTTCCTTCGTCGCATCGACGACACCCAAAAAGTCAATTCTTTTAAATGCTCGAGCGGACACTCACAATTTGATTGGAGGTACCGGTACATGACTTTGTATGTACTGGTGTACTGGTACATGTACTGTCGTACTACGGCCTGTACTACTAGCTAGTACTACTAGCTAGTACATTCTACCTGATCTAAACTTTCGACGGAAGCTCTGTTTTCAAGTTTCCGTCTTCTGCTTGAATGGTGGCTCATTGTTTCTTATAGCTGTAAGTCGCCGAAGTGTGATTCTCCAGCTCTGGCGTGATTTGCTGATACCCCCACTACTAAGAGCGGTAACCATGAGGAAGACGTCGCCGAGAAACATTAGCGGTCTCGCCCCGTCACCTCCAGCCCCTAAAGGCGGGTGCGATACCGGTCTGCGAGGACTACAGCGAGGATTCCCTAGCGGTATGAATGGTATAAACCGATCCTCTCGTTTGACGACAGCGGATATTGTTGCTGCGGCTGATGTTACCTATGCTAGTGGTAGGTTTGAAGATCCATCGCAAGCGCTGAACGGCGACAACAGCAACACGGCTGCCGGTGTTCATACGTTTGATAATACTTCCGGTACCTGCAGTGGTCGTACTGAACAACTAATAAAAGGGGCAGGGCGAGCTGTTGTGATTTCCAAGCACCTCGATCGTGAGGATTCTTCGTGTCATGATGTGCGACCCTTTGACGATAATATCAGCACACTGACGGATCCAGAAAACGAGTCCAATAACAACAGAAGTGGTAGTGGCAGACGGAAAAGGGGATCTGAGGTTATGGAAGAACTAGATCACATCTCCAGGACCACTCCATTTTTGCCCAGCAACCAGGGTCGAATTCGCAACAGTTCCAAAGGCAGCGGTTCAAATTCCATACCAACAAGCACCAACAGACTCAGGTTTCACGAACTCCAACTGCACGGACGAGAAAAGGAAGTGCAGATTCTTCAGGAATGCCTGAGCAAGACTCTACCACCTCCTTCAAGCAGACCTCTAGCATCATCTACCACGTCATTTGGAGCATCTGAAGGAGATGACAAATGCAATATGGATGGCATGGATGGGAATAATGCTGATGATCATGGAGACTGTTGCCATCAGTTGGTACTCTTGTCGGGAGAATCTGGAGTTGGCAAAACTGCCTTGGCGGTGGGGGCCATGGAGACGGCGAAGCCTCTGCAAGGATCCAAATCAGGGATCTGTCTTTGGGGCAAGTTTGACCAAGCCAAGGCAATGCAAGAACCCTATGCTGCATTTGTCGGCGCATTCCAGCAACTGGTTGGCAATCTACTACTGTCAAAGAAGGAACAGGAGGACGCTGGTGCTGACAGTCAGTCTCTCTACCAAACGCTACAAAACGAGCTCATGTCAGCTTTGGATTCCGCAGAACGAGGAATCATGGTAGAGACCTTTGAAGATCTTGACGAACTCTTTCCCCCGGCATCGTCGTCAGACGGAAGAGTACACGGCAGGACTTGGCGCCGCCGACAGCCCTCGTCACAAGAAAGCCATGAAGCCAAGAAGAGCCGATTCCACAATGCGTTTCGGAAATTCATCCGCGTCATCGCCAAACAGTACCGTCCACTTTGCATTGTACTTGACGATCTTCAATGGGCAGGACTCTCGTCCTTGGCCTTGCTGGAAATCATCTTGATAGACCCCTTGTGCTCCAGCGTCATGATCATTGGCGTCTACAGATCCAAAGAAGTTGACGAGACCCATAGCTTCTCCAAAGTTGTGCGAGATTTACGACAACGACTCAAAGACAACAGTGGCAGCAGCATGAAGGGACCAGTGTATGAGATTCATGATATCCCGATTGGAAATCTAGACATGGATGCCACCAGAGGTCTCCTCTCAGATATTCTCTCGACCGATGACCAAGACAAACTAGACGAGCTGGTTCCAATTTGTCATGAGAAGACTAGGAACAATCCTTTCTTTCTATTGACATTTGTCCGGTCTTTATGCGACAATCATTACTTGGAATTCAATCTGAGTTTATATGAATGGAAGTTCGACCCAGAGGAAATCAGAACCGGAACTGGCTCGACTGAGAACGTGGCTGAGATGGTGAAGCAAAGAATGGGGTACCTTGACGCCCGCTCTCTGTTGGTGCTCAAGCTTGCAGGGTGCCTGGGAGCTCGGTTCCAATAGGATATTCTTGAGGCACTCTACGGCAACTTCTCGTCGCAAGTGGATAATGAAAAGGCAACGCAGTTTGGAGACATAGTCGACAACCTGCTTTTAGAATCGATTTTGCAAAGAGAAGGGGCGTTCTTGAGATGGGTTCACGACTCTATCCAAGGTAAGTTGTTCTGCTACGAGCTTCTATTTCTTTTCGAGAGCAAAGGGGTGCATCTTCTCACCAGGCGTCTTTCCCCGAAAATGCACCAACCAGAGGCGGCGATATTGCTGGTGTCCGGTGAAGCCCGGAGATGCTTGGAGAAAGAAATTGGATCAACTCTTCTCGAGAAGCTTAGCGAAACTCAGCTGGACTCGGCCGTCTTTGTCGTCACAAACCTCCTCAACAACGGTACCCCTCCAGCCACAAGAGAAGATAGGTTGCAACTGGCAAGCTTGAACCTTAGAGCAGCAAACGCTGCAGCGTTTCGCTCGGCTGTCGAGAATGCTGCAACGTACGCTCGCAGCGGTCTTGATCTATTGCCCGAGGACAAGTGGGAAACATGCGCCGAACTCACATTGGGTCTCTACACGACATCCTGTCGAGCAGAGACTTGCCTGGGAAGCCACGAGTACGTTATGGCCTTGACAGACGAAGTCCTTCAGAGAGACAATATCAAGCCGTTGGAAAAGCTTCCACTTGTCTTATCGAAAGCGTCCATACTTGAGTCACAGGACGGTCGATTTGAAGAGGCCATGTCGCTCTGTTCGAGTTATTTGAAGGAGCTGGGATGCCGTATCCCCCGTTCAGGAATCAGCTTGGTGTGTGGGACAGTAAAAACACTAGTAGCCATCAAGGGAACGAAAAAGAAGCTCAGCGAGGAATTCATATCCAAGTTGCCGGTGGCGCAAGATCCCAAAGTGGTTGCTGCCATGCTTGTACTCGACAAATACTGCGCCATTGCTATCATAGCGTCCAGTCCTGTGTTTCCGCTGATCGCTCATCGAATGCTGAGCTTCACATTGAAACATGGTTTATGTGATGCTTCCCCCCCGGCATTTGCTCTGGTCGCCATGTTGATGCTGGCTGTCTTTGGTGACCTTCAAGGAGCGTCCCTTTACGCAACAACCTCCAAAGATTTGATGCCTATGTTACCAAATCCACAAATATGTCAAGCCAGAACAGTTTTTCTATCCTCGTTCTTCACGTTCGCCTGGACGCAACCACTGAACAGCAGTGTGAAGCCACTGCTCGAAGGCTACGAAGTGGGTACGTTCGTCTTGTCTCCATTGCCAACTGTGTGGTTCTCTTGTTTTTCTCATTGGTTTGCTTTATGGGTGGTCTACTAATTGCAACTTTCGCTGCTTCTTTGCAAGGACTGGCGAACGGTGATATTGACAGTGCGTTGTACTGCGTCGGTACCTACGTTACCGTAGCCATGCTGGCCGGCAGGCCGTTGGAGGGTCTCCTTGATGACTGTCGAGTTTACTTCGGTCAGATGAAAAAACTGGGTCGCGAGAGAATGTACATAGCCTGCAATATCTGCTGGCAAGCAATACTCAACTTGATGGGGTTTTCGGAAGATCATTTAACCTTGACCGGGGAAGCCATGGATCAAGAAGAGTTTCTGGTCAACACCTTGAGTCCTGAGATGGAAAGCAATTTGTGTAAGCCAACATCCATTGAGTGTCCCGTCTCTGCTTTCTCACTGCGAAATGCCACTTCGTTGACACACATGATTCTGCTCCTGTTGCTCTAGGTGTCTTCCACTGGATACGAGCATTCCTGTACTCGATATTTGGTAACACTGCGTTGGGAGCAAATCACGCGATTGAAATCGCCGAGTGGTTGTTCAAAAAGTTCCCATGGTACGTCAAGTATGGGGTATTATGCCGTGTGCCCTTTGTAGATTCGACGTGATATTTCACGTTTCTCTTGCCATCGTTCCCAGGTACCCTCCAAACTTTTGCCTCCCATATTACATGGGGACGTCGTTGATCGACACGTACAAAACCCAAAAGAAAAAGAAGTACTTGAAGCATGCCAAGTTTCTATCGTTGAAGCTCGACAACTACGCCAAGAAAGGCAACCCCAACGTTCAACACTACAAAATGGCGCTGGAAGGAGAGATGTTAGCGTTGAAAGACAAAACCGGTGAGGCGACGTCGAAGCTTGAGAAGGCTATTGCCTTGGCTACGCGAGGAGGCTTCATTCATGATTCAGCTCTAATGAACGAACGGTTCGGTAACTTCTTGATGCCAACAGATGGCCAACGAGCACTACATCATCTTACTGTGGCATACTCCTTGTACGTTGAATGGGGAGCTCGAAAGAAAGCCGAAATGCTCCTCGAGAAGCACAAAGATTTGCTTCCTCGTCCCACCGACGTCGTCGCAGGCTACACAATATCCCCGTCAACACTGGGCTCTAGTACCCACCGGTAGCCAGATGGTCCAGCGGCGGCATTCAACTGAAGATGTGCAATCTGCATTGTACTGGTTGAGCTTGCTAGTCAGAGCTTTGGTGAGGTCACAGTCAGTGCTCTCATGCTTCCCTGGTCGAGTGTGGCGGTTCCAGACGGTACCTGCACAATTAGGTCGTTTTCAATTGTGTTGTCTTACATGTACTGGTTCCATGGTTTCGATACCTGAGATAGCTTTCTAGCCAGTAGTCACACCTCCACATGGGCTAGCTACAACTAGATACAAAACGATTTGGAGCTAGTTCGGCGGGATCAAGTACTCCCTGACAAAAACAATCTATTTGATTCCCTGTGCTTGCTCTCTCGTCACATTCCAAACTTGGGCCAGGGAATGGAATTCGCCGTTCTCTCCAAAGGCATCTATCCTTCTTACAATCGAAGCACCATCCTTCGTCGTCTCCACGGCCGGTCCCTCGGGTGCCTCCGTCACAAGTTTGTTGTAGAACGTTCGATCAAACGGGGTACCAACAGCCACAAAGTCACAGGTTGACCCGGACACAACACAGGGAACTCGCGATTCATCCAAGTCATTCATGAGGTCGTCGTACGGGACTTTCCACACTGGATACTCGAGACTATAACCGAGCGGACCCATGGCGGATTCGCGCCAATCTTTGATGTGCTCTAGATGTAGATCGCCAAAGACCAGGGAGGTGACATTCCAACGATCCAATGCCTGGAGGGCCTGAATGATGCGGTCCTTGTAGCTCTGGCCGCTTCCACGATGCAATGGCACACCGAGCAGGGATATTTTCAAGTGTTGGGCTTGTCGCATGACATCTTCAATGGAGACTTCCTGATGGGCAATTGTTCGACTATCGGCATCAAAGGTTGTCAAGAGTACTAGTCCAAAGGATTCTTGTTGGTGTTGTCGGACCAGCGCTCGAATCGTCAGGAAGGAGTCTTTTCCGCCGCTAAAGAAGAGTACCTTGACTGGTTGTGCGTTGCAATCATCATCATTATCTGGGCAGCCAAACAGCTCGCTGGAGGGTGCTTGGTAGAGCAATGATGGTTGCGAGATTCGATTCAACTTGTCTTTGACATTGACGTGATTGTAGGGGCAATGCCGGCATCCCGATCCACAACACTTGCCACGATTACGATGGGCAACCTCGGTAAACACCTGATACCCCGTGGCTGGATCAATGTAGGTTGTCTTTTGCTCTTGGCATGCCTTTTGGTGCAATTCGTAATAGCCATTCCCTAGATCCTCCACGTCGACAATTCCGGCAATACTGTTGCTGACTGACTTGTCGTTGTTTCCATTGGTTGGCAATGGATTCAATGTTACGCCTTCCAAACCCATCGCGGACGACGATGGTATCAGTGGTGTGGTAAAGAACTGGTAGCACTGGTCAATGGCTTGCAAGACGCGAGGTTGCTTCTGATAGGCACAAGTAGCCAGTATGGCCACTCCATGCACTAGCAACGGTGTGGGTTGTGCAAAGTAGCTGTTTCCATCGCAGGCAAAGATATCGGCTCGCAACTTGTGGAATTGTTGGGTGGCACGTGAATCCTCGGCATTTCGTTCAAGAGAAAAGCCGCAACATCCCACCAGGACACCATCGGGGTCACTTTTTGTAATGTTCGACCATGAAATACAGGGAGATTTTTTGTTGGAGCCAGTGGCAGGCATGGCCGACTCGACACATGCATAATCCATCATGTCGTGTACCCAGTGGCCACCGGAGAAGGGTGGAGAGAGCCATTCCAACATGAGTAATTTTGGTTTTGACAATGTCTTGTCACGGTTCGCTTCAATAGCATTGCGCAGGGTCTCGAGATCCTTCCAAAATGACTCTTGCAGTCTTTTGCCAGGATGATTTGTGCCACAATTGAGTATGCTCTTGTCAAAGCAATGTTCTGCCACCGTCACAAAAGTTTCTGCCACTTCTTGTAGAGACTTGGGTTGCAGCGATACAGTCACCAGCTGGCTATTATCGGCAGAAGACCCGGCAACACGCTCTACATCCAAGGGCGTGGGAGCACAGACAGCACAGAGATCCTGTGTAAAGACCAAGTTGGGTTTGGCCAGTTCCCACGCACCCTTCACAATTGGGTACAATGAAGATACTGGAAAACTATTGGCCTTGTCATCATCATCGTCAAACTCGGCCTCGGCTTGTTTTCGTCGCTTCCCTTCGTTACTGACTGCTTGGTGGATCTCGGCTTGTGTCGCTCCGTCCTTCAATCCATTTTGCGTCAGAACATGGATTGTGGGGTCCCCGTGAAGGATGGTGTCTTCTAGCTCGCATTCATGAGTGACACCTACTATGCTGCTGGCCAGGCCAAGGGCGAGACACACTTGTGTTGCGGCTGGTTCTAGGCAAGCAATGCGTAGGCCTTCGATGGAGTCCTTGCCGTCTTGAGGAGGCTTCATGGTCGGTTTTTTGTGGTGATGGATGGATGAGGAAAAGATACGAGTCGAGTCCCTAGAGTAAATAAGTCACGGATTCAAAGTTCGGAAGCCAAGGTTCAGACACGAGTTATTACGGGACTCTGACGTCATGACTGTCACTCGAGGTTGCCATTGTGTCATTTGCTGTTTGGCCGTCGGAGAACAGATAGATCCAAGATGAGTGGAGAGAAGCGCCTACTGGAAGACTGTTCCTTGGAGGAGCTTGAACAGGAGATGAAGCGAAGACGTTTACAGGAAGCGAACAAGAACACGGTAGTAGTGGCAACATGTACTACTGCTGCTCCTAGCGCGACACCGGTAGGTCGAAAGACCGCTCATGATATTCTCAAGCGCAACTGCTTTTTGGAGAAGGAGAAACGCAAGACACGGGGTGAATATTTTCCAGTTCATCTGGCAATCTCACTCTTGAGACAGCATCCAATGCTTGTGGCAAAACCCTTCAACGGCGATTCTGTCTTCCCCTATTTTCTCCGAGCCGGTGCTCCGCTCTCCGTCATGCAAGAGGTTTGCTCCATGTGGAAAGCTCATGCTCCAACTCCGTCAAGTTCAAGATACAATGGCTGGCTGGGAAGTTTCAATTTCAGCCCAAATCCAATCGCTGATTTCTGTCTTTTTGGACAAGGAGACACAGGCGTCGTTCGACTCTTGGTGGAAGAATTTTCAAGTCTTTTCTTCGAGTGTCCCGACCATGACGATTACTATCCAATTGAATTGTTTCTAGACCGTTGTGGCTCAAGAGATGTTGCCGACGATTTCGAGGCGGAGCCCTCTCCGGCTTTCCCACAGGCTAAGCAGATTCTGGAGTCCATGCTGAAGCACGGCCCAAAGTCAGACACGCATTCCGAATATTATGACGAGTTCTTTGTCAAAGCTCTAACTGATGGTTTTGGGAAAGTTTGGTCTCCTTTCATGGTGAAAGCATTGGTCAATCTATGCGGAGTTGATTCGCTTGTATTTGAAGAGGACGACTGGACTATGGGCACATTGCTTTCTGCAACAACAATTCTCTCAAAACTCAAGACCCTCCGATTCATACATGGTTCTATGAGCATGGACGTACATGTATTCATTGCAACTCTGAATCACCTTCATTGCTGCCCAAATGATCTGCTACTGGAAGATTTGGAGCTTCTAATCCCAGCGGGGTTTCCAGAGGACCAGGAGGGAAAGAATCTGATGGTGGCTGCTGTGCAGTCCTGCCGCGAGTTGAAAAAACCTTTGTCTGTCCCTCCCCATAGATTATGAGGCGGGAACTGTCATGAATGGCCAAGAACTCTGTGCAGTCAGCAAAGACATCATTCAGGCCCATCATGGCATCAAAGTCCTTTCTTGAGCGATTTTTCCCTCGACAACGCGACTCCACTCAGTGAGCTACTCTCTGTCGTGGCGGCAACGGTCAAAGAATTTTATGTTCAAAGGTGCAATATTTGTCAGGATGGATGGGTGCCTTCTCCAATTGCCCACCACAGCACTTTGGAATTGTTTGAGTTTGTCTGTGGTACTTCGTCTCTTCGTATTGACTGGACACGCGGCATGTTGAACAGCTCCAAACACTTCCAGCACTACGATCATTGGCATTCTGTGGCAACGTCGATTTTGGAGGGCTTCACGTGGGCAAGGAGGTTGCGGATATTCTTTCGATGGGTCGACTTGAAAAGCTCACGCTGGGTGACGAAGGGTGTGGGACACCCCTCATAGAATGGGATCCTGTCGTTGAAGTGCTGAAGGAAAACACTTCGCTAAAGAAACTTTTCTACTATGGGTGCAGTGTTTCAGAAACAGACAAAATTCTCAGTCTGATGAAGGAGCACAACACATCACTCGAGTACGGGAATGTTTTTCGTTGTGAATCGATGTTCTACGCGATCCTAAACCGCCACGGCAGAGCCAAGCTGCGTGCACCAGATGTCAACCAAGACACTCTTGTGGAATGTTTGTGCACTGTACTGAAGAGCGAAGAGCGGGGAGACTTCTCGGTCCACAATATTCACTATGGATTACTCCGAGAAATCCCTTCCATCTGGACGGACGCTTGGACTTGGACCAGCCTATGAAGCACAAGTCTCTGAAAAACAAACAGGAATCACTATGAAGCACAACCGAGACGCTTCAAGAGCTAGTGTCATCTGCGTTTCTCCAGTTCAAACAGCCACGCTAGTGGATGTCAAGACCCTGTTCTCTAGTCTTATAGCATGTAGTAAAATGTAGATGCAACAGCTACCGGTACCGGTACTTGATCGATGTCAGCCAGCAAAGTACCGGTACAGGTTACACTGCATCCGTGGATATAGTGTCCCTTTCCGCTCCTAGCTAGTGGCATTGTTGGCGACGCCACCTCTGTCGGCGCCTTTGAAGCACTTGGTTCAGGGCCACCGGTTTACACCGCCTGCCTATGAAGACTGCGGCTTGCGGGCTGCGAGAGACCCATGTAGTTGAGTCTATGGCGATCTTTCATGTACCGGTACTTAGATATCGTGGCGCTAGCTGCGATAGCTACATTCCTGTCCACCATGCCGACAGCATCCCGACAACTTTTGCTATGGCACCATGGGTGAATTCTCTCGATCCGTTCCATTCTCAGGAGGCACCCACGGTTCATTGCCTGCTGAGAGTTCCACTGGGGGCAATGGTTCCTTGCCCAAGATGAGATCGGCCATGCGTTCTGCTACCATAATGACGGGAGCATTCAAGTTGCCGTTGGTAATGGTAGGAAAGATTGATGCATCCACCACTCGCAAGGCATCTACGCCATGGACTCTCCCGCAAGGATCCACCACGGCTTGATTTTCGTCTTGACTGGCACCCATGCGACACGTCCCACAAGGATGATAGGCCGATTCAACATGCTCTGTAATGTAGTCATCCAAATTGGCGTTCTTCCCCGGCATGATTTCGTCTCCCACGATATCCTTTAATACCGGTTGTCGCATGACTTGTCGTGCTACTTCAATGGCATTTCTCATATCAATCCAATCCTCGTCATGACTCATGTAGTTGAATTGGATTTTGGGCTGTTCATTCATATCGGCCGTTTTGGCCTTGACGTAACCCCGACTCTTGGAAGCAGATGCCCCGATATGAATCTGTAGACTGTGGCCTGTTTTGCTGGGTGCTAGAGTGACGCCATCGTAACTAATCCCCACGGGTAAGAAATGAAACTGGACATCAGGAAAGGGCTTGGTGGGGGCCGACCGGACAAATGCGGCAGCCTCGAATTGATTCGTGGCTCCCAATCCCTTTCTTGTCAAGATCCACTCAATTCCCAGTTTGAGTTGTTCCCAGTAACTCGACAAAACGGGAGCAATGGAAATGGGTGGTATGACTTCTTGTTGAAAGTAGAGTTCCAAATGATCTTGCAGGTTTTGACCGACATGTGGATTGTGATGAACAATGGATGTGACACCAATTTGATGCAAGTGGGACGTATCACCAATGCCTGAGACTTGCAGTAATTGGGGAGATTGAATGGAACCCAAACACAAAATGACTTCCTGGTTGGCGTGGATTGTTTGCATTGTGCGGGTTTTCCCGTCTAGATACTCCAACCCCGTAGCTCTGGGTTTGGCTCCTTCTTGATTGTCAAAGATAACTTTTTGAATCATGGCATTGGTTTGAACTTTGAGCTGCGGGGAGTGGTGCTTCACTGCAGGATGCAGGTAGGCCGAAGCTGTACTGGATCGACATCCCCGAAGTGATCCACTATGAAATACAGTCATGGCCATGGGTCCAAATCCTTCTTGTCGCTGGGCATTGTAATCCGGTGTCATTCCATACCCTGCCTCTGATCCAGCCTTAATAAAGAGATCGTAGAGAGGCGTCTTGGCGGCATTGTCTCCATTTTTGACGTGCAAGGGACCTGTATCGCCCCTGTACAAGCGATTGTTGTCGTCGTCGTGGTGATTGGTGTGATGGGCCCAAGTTTCTGCCTTTTTGAAGTAGGGCAAGACAGAGGCATAGTCCCATCCGTCTGCTCCCATGTGTTGCCACTCATTGAAATTTTCTGGATGTCCTCGGACGTAGACCAAGCCGTTAATGCTGGAGGATCCTCCCAGTCCTTTGCCACGAGGACAAGAAATCACACGACCACCCAAAGCTGGTGCCGGCTCGACTCCAAACCCCCAATTGTAGCGAGGGGAAGACATGGGCCATGCCAGGGCAGTACTGAAGAAATAAGAAAGATAAAGGAAGCATCAGATAAGATCAGGTTAGCATAAAACTGTCATTTCTTCTGTTGTATTCTAACTTACGGCATGTGAATGAAAAGATCTCTGACATGTCCACTGCGATCGGAATGTCCTGCTTCCAGCAATGTCACCGACTTGCCAGCTTGCGCCAATCGAGAGGCAATCACACTCCCTGCAGATCCAGCTCCTGCCACGACATAGTCTGGATTATCAGCATTTGCAGTGTTCTGGGTAGTAGCGGTCGACACGAATCGAGATGCAACGGTCCATTTCCTGCCAAACAAAGAGCGCTGATGAGCCGCTAGAAGGAACGAGGAGACCATGGTTCCTTATAGTTGGAGAGAATGAGGAGTCGATCATCATCATCCACACGCTCCAGGAGGAAGTTCTCACTCCGATGACATTCCATCATCTCCGTTGACATCCCAAGAGAATACAACATGCAATGTAAGATTCCACAGGAGCGAATCTTCGTGTTTGGGGGGTTCCGGATACCACCCCCAATTATCTCCCCCATTCCTCCTCTCCCCCCAATGCTCCAGCCTCCCTCCGTGCACTGCCATGGTCGACCATGCTGAGATTGAACAACAACCGTACACGATGAAGCAGACTCACAATCACTCCCATTGTCCCCTCTAACCGCATAGTAACCTGCATTCACACTCACAAGAACCCATCATCTTCTCTTATCAGAAGTGAAGCATGCCCCAAGCTTTGTTCAAGGACTCTGAAAGTCTTTCTTCAAGTCGAGAATGGTACCTTCACAGAATTCACGCCAGTCTCGGCTTGTATTGCTTGTGTCATGTTGCCGTTCAGTACGGTTTGTTCTTTGGATCTTTCAACGCAAGAGCAGATATGGGCTTTGAATCCTTGACAGGACTTCAATTGCTGGCTCTCTTTACTCCTCACTTTATTCTCCAGCTGAGTGGTTTGGTGTTTGGCATTCCTCGGAAGCGCCACCCGGATGGAAACAGAATCTGGCCACAGTATCGATACGAAGCTCTAGTTCGCTGCCTCGCTCTCATGGCCATTGCATGGCATCGAAAGAACCTTAACAACAAGAAGAAAAATGAGTTTTCAGTCATTCCTTCTGCTCTGATACTATACCGGTACGCCACTATGACATCTGCAGATGCCGTGACCAACTGGTACCAGAAGAAAGGAGAGAACAGTAGAACGATTCGAGATTTGAAGGGACCACCAGGGGCGCTGTACTTGATGTCGAGCGCTCAATTCCATGCCAAAGTGCACTGTCTCCTCACGGCAGACAGGCTCTGCGTACAGCTCGCTGCATTGACAGTTGTCCAAACGACGGCCTTTAGCTCGACTTTACGTCGCAAGGCAATCATCAGCCAAGCGTTTGGATTGGTGGTGTATGGTATGGTTCTGATTATGGGCATGGCTGTGATCCTGACGGACCTCCTGGATCGACAAATCTTTGGTACGGCAGTCACAGTGGCAAACTTGGCGGCTCTGGTGCGGTTCGAATGTCGCATCAACAGGTATGTGTTGTGGGGTATCATTGCGCTCGTGTTGGGCACAGATGAATCTACAAGGATTATGGAAGGCAACCCAGTGCTGCCCTTGGGAAGCAGTCTATTACTTCTGGGTGGAGCGTTAAAGCGTCAGATGGAGCACACTTCCATAAAGGAAGGTAAAAGACTAGTGTGATCATCTCGTCACGGTGGAGCAACTACTCCAGCAAGGTGCATTTGAAATACATACTGGGTGCCTGTTCCTGCATCCAACCTCCAGGCTCCTCGTGTGCTTTGCTATGATATTGGATGGTCATACAGAAGTGTTGCACACGAGATGCGACCACAAACTCCCAGCGCTATCGGTACGAATATCAGAGACATGCCTGATGCGCCTTTCCGCGGCTATCAAAGGTACCGGTACGGTATCGGGTACGCCGTGTTCAGGCTACATATCTACTGTGCTGTGTGAACACTTAAGCATTTGAACGCGCCCTTAGCTGCATACCTCATGGGTGCTGAAATGCCAATAGATCTGGAGTTATCAGTCCATTGCAAAGCTGAACAGCGCTTGGTGACGGCCTTAATGCATGACCGGAAGATGTATAGTTTATTGTTTTACTTTGGAATTGCAAAATAGCTATGATTTGCCTGCACAAAATAGATAATACGACGCATCCAGCCAGTCCCTTACGATGTGTGCTTGGTAATGGTTGATTCAATTGCTTCAGCATTGGCACCATTGACAACATCTACTTTTTCACCACCAACAAAGTAGTGGAAGGAGGGAACAGATCGAACACCCTCGCGTTTCATCAATTTCGAAGCTTCTGGAGTGGCATCGCCAATAACCTAAACATCCACAAAGAAAGAAAGAAAGGAAGAAGGCAAAATCAATGAGTCGATGAATAGGAATCCAAAAAGCAGCAGGCAGAATCAATCCACGTAATGCGGGAGCGGATGCTCAGGCATCACTCGGGAACGATACCACATCTCCCAAGTGCTGATCACCACCAACTTTGTCTTCACAAGTCTGTCTTGTCATAGTCGTACCTTCAGGAATACTGCATCAGGGTACTTCTCGCTCAGTTCATCAAATTTTGGGGCAATGACCTTGCATGGTCCACACCAAGTTGTGGAGTAGTCGACAATAACCAAAGAATCACCTGCACTCTTGATGGTCTTATCAAAGGCGGCCTCACTGTCAACATCGACCACTGCCTTCAGAGGTGCGGGTCTGGACAAGATGCCTCTGCTGATGCTTGACACTGGCGAGAAAGCTTGTGTGTAGGCAACGGCCACTACGAGAAGGAAAGTCTTGGTCCACATGGTTGGCTTCGTTGTGAATTTATTGCTGGAGTAGAGGGTATCTTTGGTCAGCGCCTTGGTTGATTGCCAGTACGAACGAAAGAGAGGAAAGACTTCGAGATGGCAACAAGAGAAGGCTATTCCGTCAACGCTACCTGTCGATCCTTGATGCCATGCTGACCATGGCCTCATTCGCTGGCGGATGCATGCCGATCGAGTGCCAAAGGCGTACGAAGGAGGCTGTGACGTTTGTCAATTTGCTCCGCAATCTTTCTCTCAACTTCAAGCATGCGGAAGAAGGACGTACTAGGCCAGCAAAGCCGTCAGAAGAACAGTCCGCCCCCCTCGGTTCAGAGCCAAACGGTACCGGTACATGTACCATCCCATCGGCAATAGGTAGACTACTAGCTCTACTAGCTAGCTAGCGGTACTTTAGCTAGCTAGGTACGGTATCATATTGGTGCTCTGGAGGTAGCCTATCCAGCTGTGATTGTCTCCCAAGGAGTGGAACTGGCCGATAGAAAGAGATGTACATTGGTTGACAAGACGCAATAGATTATCTAGAAAGCTTGACCAAACAATGCACCTCCGTTTCATATGGATCTATCTGAGGTCCTAAGAATAGCTTCAAAATTACAGTATTGCATCATGCCCTTCGTGTACGGCAATGCTCACATGGCTATTTACATGTACAACTATCCCTAGCAACCCCCCCCAACGAGCCCTGCACAAGCCAAGGCAGCACGATCGCACGCAACATGAACGATTTCACTCTCGTGCGCTTACTTCAGAATCCCAATACCACCGAAAACAGCTCTCACAATTAAGACAGGTCACACTAAAATCCGCGCTTGACCGTCCGTCGTCGGTTTCGGCCTTATTGAGTGGTTGAAGCACTTTTCTGGAGATTTAAAAGACGATTCTGGGGGTGTGCTACTCCTTATATAAAAGCGATTAACAAGGAATCTTTAATCGCCAAAAACCATCACTGTCGCACCGTAGCGCGCCGTACATACTCTACACGAGCGAGAAACTTAGATTCGCTGAATCAGTTCTTGCTTCCGGACGATGACAGACCGATGGTTGAGGTTTTTAGTGTGACCTGTCTTAATTGAACTATGCATAGTCTGTCTGCTGGAGCGTTCCTCAATCGTGCATGACTTTAAATCCGGCCCTAATTTAGGGTTGGTTTGAGGGAATCCATCCCTAAATATAGGGACGGTTTCAAAACCCGACCCTAAAACCAAACCCGACCCTGAATTAGGGACGGTTTTTCAGAAACTGTCCCTATTTTTCAGAAAACGTCCCTATTTTTAGGGTCGGCTTCGAAACCCGACCCTAATATTTGTGCGTTTTCAATGTATTTACCAGGCAGTCCCGTTTCTATTTAGGGACGTTTTTCAAACCCGACCCAAAAACGAAACCTGACCCTAAATTAGGGACGGTTTTTCAGAAACCGTCCCTATTTTCCAGAAAACGTCCCTATTTTTAGGGTCGGTTTCGAAACCCGACCCTAAAGGGAATCCGACCCTAAATCCGACCCTATTTTAGGGTCAGTTTCATGCACGATTGAGGAATGCTCCTGGTAGCAAAATAGAGAGCCATTGCCTCTGCACCTTGGGGTAAAAAGATTGATTCTTGGAAAAAAGCTATAAACAGTTTTGTTAAAATTTACAAGATAACCAGCTGTCTTAAAGTATCAGACGATGACTCTGTCTTAAGACGGCTGTCTTATAGAGTATAAGACCGTCTTAAACATAAGACAGTCATTGTCTTAAGACGGTCATTGTCTTATACATAAGACGGCGTCTGAAACATTCAGGGGGATGTGGAGATTGTTTAGTCATTAAATTATAAAACTACTCCATCCTCCTGACACAAAAAAGACATCGTCTTAAGCATAAGACAATGACTTCTTTAAGACGGTCATCGTCTTAAGTTTAAGACGGCTGTCTTAAGACAGAGTTATTGTCTTATGCTTGAATTAAGACAGCTGTCTGAGTGGGACTCAACTTAAAAGAGTGATTTTCTTTTTTCCAAAAAAAGTTTTTTCAATTACCTCTGTTTTACCTGGAGGTGCTGATGGATTCAGTTCAGCACAAATAAGACAGGGCGAATAAGATCGAGCACCACAGTCTGTCCGTCTGTCCCGTGGGAGTCACTAGGGCGTAATAGCATTTGTGTTGTGCGAAAAAATTTAAAATGTTAGCTATCCAGCGATGTATAGAACATAGTGATTGAACGTTTGGAATCTATCGTTCCATCTTAGTTAAGTTAACGACAAATCCGGCGTCGTTCGCAAGCAACGGTTTTTGGGCTCGTGACTGCCAATGAAAGCAGTCCCGAAGCCGATTTCGGTCATTTTCTCATTACAAAAAAGCTTCCACGATAATAGAAACTGACACCATGGCCCCCTCTACGATCGCTCTAGGAGCCTCTGCCACTGTTACTACCACCACTAGACTAGCTGCCAGCCCCCTGGTTCCCTACTGCTCCATCAAAGGCCGAAAGGATCTGGAGGAAGAAGATGAAAACGAAGTCTTGGATGCTTTCAAAGAGTATGTCGAGAAAGCATTGGCTCAACCATTCTGCTACGACGTTACCACCAATCCTGGAAGGAAGAGCAAGTGCAGCTGCCTGAATGAGCTGAGGCCCGAGCTTGATAGTGATGACCTGGATGAATGTGTCAAGGGCATGCTGCTGTTTTGCAAGTATGGATTTGCTGAAAGAAAAAGAATTTTGAAAGAATGGATCAGATCAGCCATGGGAGCGGCATATATTCTTCTTGGTCATCGGCGGAAGGATCAACACCGAGTGCATCTCCTGCCAGGTTCCACCAACAGATTCATCTGCAAGAATGCCCTCGCTCAGATCCTTGGAATAGGAAGAAGCCAATGGAGCGCCGCTGTGAAATTTGCAAAAGACAACAAAGATCCGGTTCATGGTCTGAAGGGAAAGCCATCCAACAGGATGTGTCAAGAGACACACAATGTTTTGCATGAGTTCTTTAACACAATGAAGGAGCTTGCCACGCCTCGTGCAACCAAGGTGGTGAGGCAGCAAATCTGTGAAGGAATTACAACAACAATCGAGTTGGCGAACGACGATCTGGAAATGGTTGAACTTCCATCGTGCATGACGAAGCGGGGACTCTACAACCGATTCGTAGGAGAACTTGGCTGGACAATCAAGTGGGACACCAAGGCACGGATTCTCAAGAAGACAGAGAAGGGAACAGAACAGAAAGTCACAGCAGACAAGATTCCAGCGTGGAGCACCTTTCGAATCTTCTGGAAAAAGGAATACACAAAGCTTTACATTCAGCGCCCTAGGGAACACATTTGTGGGGAATGCGACATCTTCCAGAATCAACACAAATACGTCCATCGCTTTGGCAGAGATGACGAGACGGAAGATGAGGATGACTGGGAGGACGCAATTGCAATGCTCGATCCCTACACCAGTGTGGAAGACCGGTACAGGGCGGCTATTCCTTATGAAGACATGGTCATCAAGGCAAACTTCCATGTCGAAATGGCAAGACGTCAGAGAGATCTCTTCAATTTGAAGAAAGCTGAAGCAATTCGAGACACTAACAAAGAATGGGATAAGAGAGCGTACACGTTTGTCTGCGACTTTG
>CAICTM010001430.1:0-29457 GCA_903772945.1 Seminavis robusta | reverse complement strand
CAGAAGTTTTTGATCCACTCAAGAACTGTGTCATCTGTAAGGCCAGACATCTTGTTCTCAGATCCCAAAAGATCACACTCTGTTCTCTGTATTAAGAATACATAACAAAGGACAAGGACCTTTGAATGCGCTGACCATGGAGACAATCAAAGAAAGCAGAAGACTCACCAGACAATTCAGTGCTCCTCTACCACTGAATGAGAGAGGAAGCTGGAGGCATTCCACAAAGAAAATGGAGAAGCATTCTTTGCGCTAGAACCAACACAGCCAAACCAAAGCAGAGCGGCAACAGCAAAAAACACAACCACTCCAGTGCTCTTTGTCAAAAGGTAACCACTCTTGTAAATGATAGTGCCTTTGTGGAAAAGCACAAGACGAAAGGAGCACCACTGGCAATGCTAGCAATGGCAGAAGCAGTGTCAGAATCCATTACAAGGTCAAAGAATCAAGACCTAATCAGCCAACACTTCGAAGGTCTTACCATGACAATTCCATCCACAAAGGAGCAATTCAAATCCCCTCACTATCACTCTATCGTGGCCAGAAACTCCTACTGGTGGACTGGAATCGATGTGGAATCACAGTTCCTTGTCCCGATGGAAGATGCTCTGGCAAACTCAAGAATACAAGGACAAATGGTCACACAACAAGACCTTGTTCCCTATCTTTGGCTCACTGGTCCTCCTTCTTGTGTATGGTCATGTCCATGGTTTGTGGAAGCTGCAAAGAAGATTCGATGCAACTCTGCAGAAGTGCTGGTCTCGATCCCAGACCATGCTTCATTGCTCTATCCAGTGGAGTCCAAGTATGCTCTACCTAACAAGGCTTGTCATTTGGAGCGAACAGCAACAGAAGTATTCGATTCTATCATGTTAACCTATGGAAATGGAAACCTATGCAGCCCCTATCTACAAGCAATCAACAGAGAGTATCTTAGAGCCATGAAGTCTTACTTCTCATACTGCAAGGAAGCGACACTGATCCTGATCCCTTTCTTCAAAAGGATGGCACTTACATCAGACAGTTTCCTCCTCTTGGTGACACCATCCGTGACATCTATGATGCGCTTGTGCCTCCAACAGGAATCCATGGAGAATCAGCGACAACACAAGACACACAAGAGAGATCCAAAGTGTCAGTTGCAACAAAGGAATCTTGCACTACGCTAAAAGCTAGTGTAAAGATCTTTCGAGCGTTTTGAGTTTGAGAGAATGAAAGTTATGAGAGGATTAGAAAGCTATGAAAACTAATCGACGAGAGAGATCCACAATCAAAGGATCGTAGATCTGAACTCCCGCGGGAGACTGTAGAGTGTGATAGAGTAGGTTGCGGTAGCAATCCTACTCACTCCACGATCCAAAACGGAACGCGTGGAAGATTCGTCTAGCTTTATCTAGTGCGTGGAATCTCTCCACGCAAGCTAAAATCTAGCGCGATGTTTCACCATCGACTAGTATGACTAGCGGTCATGAGAACCTGTCTCAAATGACTATTCCGAAAGATCAGTCATGAGTCGAACTCAAACCCTATCTAGGATCGAGTCGCGAATAAGGCTAAGAGCCGTGTATGGCATTCGCCCCTGACAAGGGTCACGGAAGGCAGACATCAGTCGGACAAGGAGAACATATGAATTAAAGTGCGGGGCACTCTCCGGAGATTGGATGTAGACATGTGGTCGCACGATGGCAATCCTAAAGGGGATCAGGCCTTGTATGGTGTAAATACCTATGTTCCAAGTCTGGTAGACTGTGCCGCTTTGGCGGTAGTTGTCGGACCGTCAGTGCCATTGTTATTCTCGGTCTGTGTGGTAAGGACCTTGTGCGTTGGCTGACCGTATTAACGGTTCTGATACTGATGAATCATCATAGTGTCGTTGACATGGTGTTGATGGGGGACAGTGCCGTGTTCTCCTTATCGGTGTTTTTCTGGATAAGTCGTTGGGACGTTCCTTGATGTATTTCCGGTTTGCTTTGAAACGGATGTGGTAAGCTTGTCACGATTGACCGCGTGAACTTGCGACGAAGTCCATGTTCATCCCGGAGAGTCTTCTTGACCTCTGCGGGACTCACGTTCTCTTGTCCATGACGACCGTCATGGATCCTGGGTAACCCGTCTGTTTCAGAACGATGGTTCTCCGTTGCTGTCTGGACAGCCCTTGGTAGTTCATTGGTCCAATGAATCTACGAAGTTACTTCCTGTTGGTAGGAAGAGCGATAGCTGGATGCATCTGTTTTTCCTACCACTCCTCCAGTGTTGTTTGCGGTCCTTCTTCTCTGGCTCTCTTGGATCTGTTGTTGTTGTTGGAGGCGTGTTGATAGCTCTCTTCTGCTGGGAGTTTACCTATTCTGGCTTTGGCAACCCATTCCTCCATTTTGTGTTGTTGCTGCTGCTGCTGTTGGTGGCTCCATGATGCTCTCTTCTGCTGCTGCTACTGGCTTTTTGGCCGAGATAATGACTGTCGAGTGGCTCTCCGGTGGTGTTGCCGGTGGTGTTGTCATTGTCGATCGAACGATCGAACGAACGAGGAATCCTCTTTCGAACGGAGGAATCCTTCTTTCGCGAAAACAGAAACACGAAATTTTGAACTTTATAGCACACTGTATCCGTAATAACTATAAATGGTACGTTAATTGATTTAAATCTTGTTCCTTATATATCGCTGACATATACATTGTTCTTCGGTCCTCTCAGCCAATCAGATCACTGCCTTCTACCGCTTTCACCCTAGAAATTCGAAAAGTTCATGTGGCTTGCACCTTCAAGCCTGTACAGCTGAAATTGATCTGGACATCCTTTCACAAGTTTGGATAAGGGCACAATAGCTTGACTGCAATGCAGCATCTGCATGTTGACCTTCAATGGTGCCCCTGCGGCGCTGTTTCTCTTTTGACCATGGGGAGTCCACAAGGCGCATACTTTGAACTTTGAACCCAAAAGCCTTTCAAGGCCGTCAAAATGACCTTCTTATCATCGCACTGTTCAGTTTGGTTGGGTTGGCGGGCTTGGGGCCAACAATTCTTGGGATCGTTCCCCGATGTGAATACAATTCCTGTGTCTGCACGATTGTGGCTCTTGGGAGTCTGAACGGATCCCCCGTCACAGTTCCAATCTACGTCTACGAGTCGCTGACCATTCTGCAGAGCATTCACTACAAAATCCTCTGAACCTACATTTCCTTTACCGGTTTGACATCGGGGTCACACATTGTGGTTCCAATCATCGGCCATCCATTCAAAACCAACACATGTCATTCTTCTTGTTGAGCTTTGTCAGTCTGCAGTGGTTTTGCTTGCTGGTGTCATTAGTCACCATCCATGTGGCCAAGCAAATGTTGTTGATGCTGCAGTGGCGCAGTCTATTGTGCTCCTGCCTTTGTGTTTGCAACATGGCCGCTCTTTACCTTTTTAATACAAGCAAGAATAAAGAATAATGCATCTAACAAGCTGGATCGGTGCTCGATAGAAACTCCGTCTCTACGAGTTCTACAATATTGGATGCCATTGCACGGACTATGTTTCCATTCTAGTTGCCCACCATTGGAAGACCGTTCCATCTGGCAGAGCAAACATCTGGTAACTACACGTACGTTCATCGTCGTCACCTTTGGCTTTTTGTTCTCGTTTCCAAGACGCGAGGCTCTCCTCAGCTCGAGAAACTTCCTCTTCCGTGCATACTTCCAGTTCTCTCAGCTTGGGCATCAAAGACGCCAGAGACTGTTCCAGTAGACTCCAACCGAGGTTGAACCGGTTGGTCGAAGTGTCCGTGTTTTCTTGACTGCGACTGCTATTCGCGGACTGTGAGTGAGATGTCCACGGTCTGACAGTGACTCCTCGTCCAAATATGGGTGCGAACGTGTTGCATTGAATATTTTGCAGAGATCCCAAAGACTGCAGGTAGTCACCAATCTTGGCACCTCGAGTCAAATCCCCACCCAGCTTTCGGCTTGCCTTTGTGTGCATCTCATGAAAGAAGGTGTGTGCATAAAGCGGCGGATGACACAACGAAGTCGCCCCCGGCACGTAAATGTCTTCAACGAGGATTGTACCTCCTGGCTTTAGGCACTCGGCTGCTGCTTCCAAGAAAGCAAGTGGATCCGGTAAATGGACCACGACAAACCTTACCCAGACAGAGTCGAATTGACCCGCCATTGACTCAGCTAGCGATTCTCCAGTCTGATGCTGAAAGGTAACTCTTTTCTGTTGTAGTTCTGAAAAGCCTTGCGAAGAAAGGCGTGTTTGTGCCGATGCAATCAACTTGGGATCTGCATCCACAGCGGTGATGTGACAATGATCTGGAAGAACATCAAGTAACAAATCCAACGTCGTATGGCCTGCTCCACATCCGATTTCCAATACTCGAAAAGTTTCCTTGTCGTTGTTGTGGTGGTGCTGAGATGCCTCCAAGATGCCCGACATGGAAAAGGCATCACTGGATGATTGACGAAAGCATTGGTGCAACAGCCCTTGCCGTTCGACGTTCTCTTTGGCATGAATGTACTGATCGCCACCACTACCAATCGTCGCATCGTTGTTGGAGGCAGAAGCACTCAAGGATGCCACCATGAACCGCGCCAACAATCCGGTGAAAGGTGCCATGCTGGGCGTTGCTTGTTGCTTGTGTTGCTGGTTTTTGTCATGATGTGTTCCCTGCCGGTGGAATGGAACTGGCGAAAAAATGAGGCGAGACGTGCGCGACGCGATCCCAACACGCACGATCACACCGTCACAGACGCCCAAGGGAAAGTTGCAGCCGCACCATCGGAATGAGCAGAGGGCTGGGATACCGATTCAACAGATGTGATCCACAGCAACTGAAAAGGCAGCAGTGAACATCGGTAGACAAAAACATAAATGGGAATGTTTACATATATACTTTAGTGTATTAAGTTCGCACATCGTTGTCATCACGTTCGGCGTTCTTTGTTTGTTTGGTTACTCAGTAGAAATCGGACACAAATTCGTCGTCGGCGTTGCTATCTGACGGTGGAGTACGAGTGGTGAATTCTGTGGGAATACGTGCATGGTCACTGTCCCGAAGCAAGAACCCTTCTCCCGGCAAAGAAGCAGCCCCCAAAGATAAGCACAGAGATTCCTGTCGGTTCAGGAATGGGCTGAGAGGAGGCGGGACAATGCTATTGTTGGAGCTGCTGTTGTTGCTGACGGCGGGGTTGGGTTCGTCCCTGTTTGGTCCACTGGTGAAGAATGCGGAACGTTCAAAGATGCTGCCAGAGAACATACGCTTCATAGGAGGTGGAGTTAGAACTGGTCTCACAGGAGTTGGAGGGCTCAAGGTTGCGGCTGTGGACTGGAAATGCCAGGACCGTGGAGCTGGAGGGTGATGGAAGATTGTTGGTCGTTCGTATTCTAGTGGTGACTCGGCTTTTCGCTTTTGACGCCTTGCTGCTGGTTTCTTGTCGTATTTGGGTGATGCCTCTGGCGAAAGATCGGGGGCATCGTCGGGATCGGCAGCGGTGCCATTGTCACTCCTATCATCTTCAGTGGCAACGGTGGCGGTATCGGCAGCAGTGTCTGACTCGGGAAGCAGAGCCACGGCGTCACGAAGGACTTGAGAGGCTTTCTCACGAGCATACTCGTTTCCCACATCTGCAAGAAATCAAGCACGACAATGTCAGTTGCCTTTGGGACGACTCAAACATGATTCGTCACAGGCACAAATTTGGCTTACCTTCCCACTCGGATGTAATTGGATTTCGCTTCAGAAAGCGGCCAGAGGGTTGCATCTGTCGAACTTTCATGACAAGGCCCCTTGCAATGTTTGATTTCCCCTTTTTGCTGGAAGTGCAGTATTCCTTAGCATCTTTGCGGGCGAGCTAAGCATGACAAAGAGACGCATGTGAGGGTTTGAAAGCTGTACGGCAGTAAACTCTCTATAACAATCAAGGCGACTTACTTTGCGCAACTTTTCGTTTCCTGAAGGAGAGCAACAGTTGGTGGGTTTCGGAACATTGGTTAGCAGTTAGTTGGTGCTGGTGACCGGCGTGACATCGCCCATTCAGCAGTTGGCTGTATGAAACTTACCAACATGCTGGTTGTTCTTGCCCCCACGCCCCATGAGAATATCGTTCTCATGAGGGATGATTGGCTCATAGGCTCGCATTGGCATTGCTGCACGATGATCGTACACGTAGTAAACGGGAGGTGGTGGGCCCCGGTACTCCATTCCAGGATGGAACTGGGGCAAATCGCTGTAGTCGCCGTAGGGATCCATGCTTGCTGTTACGGCTGTGATGTTTTCTTTCACGAGGGGGATAGGGTCGAAAGCGTACCTAAAATGCATCTTGGATCGTAAGCCAAAGTTTTTATGAGATTTCGTTTCTGGCCCCTTGCAGAGGTTTTGCAGGCAAGAGGTCAATGCGAAAAGAATGGATTGTCTTACCTTCTTTTTTGGTGTTACTATTCGAATAGTTAGTTGTCTTTATTGAGACTGTTTCTTGATGCCTTTTGGTTTTGGCTGACTGAAATTTGTGAGGACCAAGTATCTTCCTTTGCCTGCTAGCTAGCAATCCCACCTGACAGCTCCCTGCCGAGAGAGTGAGAGAGAGCAAGAAGACAGCGGGTTGGAAAGGTACAGAACACTTTGTTGCGCATCTCTACATGTATCGTGCCAAATGGGTGCTTTATAGTTCTACGGCTTTGCTTCTACAGTAGAGATTTGTGTACTTTGTCCTTCCTCCCACCTGTAAGCTGCATGTAACCCTTAAGTATTGTGACAGAAGGTGGAGGTGGTCATGGGAGTGATGCATAATTGAAGTGTGACTTGACATGAGTCGAATGAATCGAATCACAGTTTTTCGGTACAAATCGTGTCCTCTGAGCAGAAGGCTTCGTCGTCATAACCGGGTCCACGCAACAACTGGCCAAAATTTGTACACCAAGACTCTGCAAGCACCAAAAACTCAAGGAGAAAGAATCCCAACAGGCTTGTTTTCCCTCAGAGTGACCAAAGATACGGGCAGCACATTCCGATTGCCGTGTGGCCGTGTGGTACCAATCCAATCCAATACCTTCGTCCGGTACCATTCTGGCAGCTATTCTGGCACTACCTAGAGCTCCTACGGTATGCCCGAGAGAGACTCGGGGTCACCGGTTCCTCATCAATCGTACCAATTCGATTATTATGCCGTTGCTCTTTTACAAAACAAAAGGTCGCCGAGTCACAGTTGTTTCTAGGTCTGCTACTATAGTATTACGACTGTATTACCGTACCCCTAATCTCTGGACAACATAGAGCGATATGCAAGGAGCGAAAGGTTTTTCCAAAGGGTGCCGCTCCGACAACTTGTTTCTTTCTTTGTTAGGCACATCAAACGGGTCCCAAAAAATCTTAATGGGCCCGCGTCAAGCTGCGACTTGGAGGCATTGGCCTCGAGAGACCTTTTGTCACCAATTGGATGTGCTGTAGTCCTCAGCTTGAGACACTTCACCGAAACATCTCCTCAAGATTGCACCACCACAGCACTTCTCACAGAAGCACATCCTCCTCAAGAAGGAGGAAAGGTCACGGTCCCATCGACAGAGCAAATAGAATGCCGTGAGACCAAGTGGCCCAGTCACAGTGAAAGAGCAACGGATCTTCTCTGGTTACTTCAGACTTGCCTTTGCTTATCGACAAAGGCCACAAGACGAATCGTTCCGTGGCTGCCCGCAATCGAGACACACTCGTGGTGCACTGGCTGGCCATCAAGCATAAAAGCAACAGACAACGCGAGAAGGATTGAGATCCTGTTCTTGGTGCTGAGCACACTATCATCATTCATTGTGCTCAGCAAAATGTCTCCATTCAGTGCGAGGCATTTGTGAAAAACTGAAGCCTAAGTTGAAATGATGATACCACGTGCAATGGAAAATGATGTTATTAAAGGCATTGCTCGTAAATATCTCCTTGGTGCTTCCAAATTGGCAGCATTAGCAATTTACCCGCACTGCTTGGTATCCATGAGAGTAAATCTATACGGCAAAGTGTTTGATGCATCTAATGATAAAGGTAGATTAAGGCGAGAATCGGCTGACAAAGAGCCCAATGGTGCTCATCACTGCTCATTTGCGTTCCGACAACCGCAACGGGGCAACTTGTGGGGCCGTGGTTCTCGGCAGGCAGAAGTGTCTTTTCATTGTTCAACTGATGCAGATTCTCAACTGAAGATTATTGGTAGGGGTCATTTCTTGCGTGAGATGGTTTGGCAGACATCGTACAGTCTTCCGATAGTGGCAAAAGATCTTGGAGCATCCCGTTTTGCTTGGTTGCAACAACACACAGCAAAAACGGCAGTTTCTATCAGCTCTTCTATCATTTGTGCTGCTGTTGCTGCTGCTGTTGCTGTTGATTTCTCTTTTGGTTGCCACATTTCCTTGAATCACCAACACCGCCACCATGCAGCAGATTGTTCAATACACAGTGTTGGCCTTGATTGTCCTGGGTCTCTGTTTGCTGGTCGTCTTGAGTCCGATGATGTTCGCCAAGAAAACGGACACAACCTACTTGCAGGGTAGTTACCACGGAACGGGTACGGGAAGAGATGATCATCACAACTCACCCTCCGAGCATACTCGACCCATGTGCCAAGACAGCACCTTCTTCCGCGCCGAGTTCGATGGAGAAAAGAGAAGCTGTGCCTGGGTGTCTCATAAGCCTATCGAACGTTGCAATGTCTTTGGAACCGATAACCACGGAAACGAGGTTCCCGCCAAGGAAGCTTGCTTTGAAGCTTGTGACACTGGAAATTGTCGTCGTCGAAAGTAGGAAGGAACGAGTGGAGCAAATACCATACATCTCAACTAACTCAAGTGGCTCCACCCGGTCCCTTTGAGTTTGTCAACTACGATTGGTAGTTCCACTACTTGAAACGGTACTAGTATCGTTCAGTAAGTTAATGCATACTTTTAAATAATACGCCAACTCACCCGAATATCTCCATGATACTGGATGTTTACGTTTCTAGATAGCTAGGGAACCTGTTGTGCTTCCCCGCGGTATTTGAAATGTTCTGTGATAAAATTTTGGCCACTGCTCACAAGATTTTTCAATGAGAACCCAATACCAGCAGGCAGCTCAATGAGAAAATAGCTTGCCAAGATATCTAACAATAGACCATAGCGAGAATGCAAACTTGTGTCTATTGCTTATTTCATTGATTCTCTATTATTTCTTACCCATGGTGGGCATGATGACGCCTCCCAGATCCGTATTCTCGTCAACGGGCCAATTGGTGGTCACTGTCTTTAGCTGCGTGTAGAACTGCACCCCAGATTTTCCGTAAAAGTTGATATCTCCTCGGATACTAGCTTTGTTTCCTGTGAAGGAGAACATGGGCAAGGGAACGGGAATGGGTACATTGATGCCCACTTGACCGGCCTGAATCTCATGAGTGAACTTTCGTGCTGCAGCACCACTCGATGTGAACAAGGCGACTCCATTCCCATACGGATTGCCGTTGATGAGTTGAATGGCTTCCTCCAGGGTATCCACCGGTTCCACACAGGTCAAGACGGGTCCAAAGATTTCTTCTCGGTAAGCAATGTTCTCCGTTGAGACATTGGCGAGCACCGTGGGATGGACAAAGTTGCCATTGGGGTATCCTTCTACGTTCCCTTTCTGCCGTCCGTCCAGTGGTACCTGGGCTCCCTCTTTGGCTGCTTGATCAATAATATGATGGACCCGTTCTTGAGATTGCGTCGAAATGAGAGGTCCTACATCAACCCCCACATCGAATCCACCTCCCACTGTCAATTCTTTGGCTCCCTGTACAATATCATCAATCCATTCCTGCGTCTTTCCAACGCATACCAACGTGCTCAGAGCCATGCATCGTTGTCCCGCCGCCCCAAAGGCCGCACCCACAATGGCCTTGACGGTGGCGTCTCGACTGGCATCGGGAAGCAGTACGGCATGATTCTTGGCACCCAAATTGGCCTGAACTCGTTTTCCATGTTTGCTTCCTTCTTCATGAATGTATTCTCCGGCAGCGTTGCTACCCACAAAGGAAATTGCCTTGATTGCGGGATGACGACAGATATTGTCCACGGTGGATTTTCCTCCATGGGCAATCGACAAGACGCCTTCGGGCAAACCTGCCTTGGTGGCCAAATCTGCCAGTAACATGGAAGCACCGGGAGTCTTTTCCGATGGTTTGAGCACAAAGGTATTTCCAGCTGTCACTGCGAGAGGGAACATCCAGAGAGGAATCATGGCAGGAAAGTTAAAGGGAGCTACATCCATCCAGAAACAAAAATGACGACAGCAAAGTTTGGTTAGAAGAAAGCAACTATGTGCCATCCATGGAGCACTGCGCGAAGAAGAAATCATTGCTGCATTGATCAAAAAATAAATAGAAAGACCTACCAATTCCTGCACAAACTCCCAAAGGCTCTCGATAGGAGATGCAGTCAATATTGGTGGCAATGCCGGCCAAGGAGTCTCCCAGTAGAAGAGGAGCTGCCTGACATGCTGTTTCAACGACTTCCAGTCCACGAAAGACATCTCCCTTGGCATCGGCAATGGTTTTCCCATTTTCCAGAGTAATCAAACCAGCCAGTTCATTGGTATTTTCTCGAATCAATCGCTGGTATTCCAACATGACTCGTTGTCGTTGCTGGACCGGAACCGTCTTCCAATCCTCAAAGGCCGTCTGAGCTTTTGCCACTATAGAGTCAAATTCCGCGTCGCTCGTGTCGGGGACTTTTCCAATCAGCTCGTTGGTGGCTGGATTGAAGACGGAATGAAAGGTACCCGAGTCTTGGGCTTCCACAAAGGATCCCTTGACGTAGTTTTTGTAGACACCAGTGCTAGAATCCAGCCAATGTTCCTTGGACAAGGCCATCATGGAATCAGCAGTAGGAACAACATCACCCGAAGCGCCAAAGTGGCGAACGCTCGACAAGGCACTCTTCTGGCGGAGGGCCTGCTTGAGCGCGAAAACAGGAGTCAAGATTTTCATGGTATACACTGGATAGAATAGAATGATCGAATGATTCAGATTCTATCTGCTGGCCCAAAAATGTAGAAAAATGAGAAAAAGTATTCTGTGGCTTCTTCTCTTCTACCGGTATCCAAGCGCACGACTGGTGTCAAGGAAGTCTGATGAAGATGCAATCAAGCGATCGACCACACAAGAACTCTGGTGATTGACGTTTGTGGTTTCACTGAAGCTAAAGAATTGAATGGATTCTGCAAAAAGGTTTTAGTGTCATCGTCGTCGACTGAGGACTCTAAAAAGATCTCTGGACCTTTGTGGACGCTTCTTTGCCGTTTCCTGAAAGATCAATGAGTCACGTTCAGGAATCACGAAACCCGAATGATCCACACCGTGGAAGGTCTTCAGAGTACCGGTACCTGGTTCCTACCGTACAGATGGGCAAATTAGCAACGGTGAAAGAGTTTGTCTAATCATTTATTTGCGTGCGGTTGCCTGTGCCAGCTGCCGTCTCGCTACAGTCGTTCCAGTTTTGTGGCTGGCAGAGTTTAGACTGCATCATCCTGGGAAGCAAGCATTGCTGCTTTGTAGCGTAGCTTGATCGTGTCATCATCCTCATCTCCCGCTTCCGACGATGCCCCGATATCGCCCTCTGGTGGGCCACTTCTGGGCGGATCCAAATCCACTTGTTTCGCAGTCTGATGTTTGTCATCCTTTCTTTGTATATTTCTCTCAGATAGTTCCATTTCCCTCTCAAATGCAATAAGCTTGATCCTCTCGGCTACGCTGGCGGCACTGTGTTCATTGGTTCGAGCTTCGATCACATCACGAATGTCAAAGACTTCCGAAACGTCCTCTTTGGCATCTGGTTCCACCTCTGTCACTGCCTCGGTCACCGATGTTCTACGATCGTCATCCAGAAGAGGAACACCTACACATTTGAACTTGGTGTCAGAAGCTTCCGTAGTTTCCATTTCGAACGTCCCTGCAGGTTGAAGATTGGGATCGGAAGCCAACGCAACTTGTGCAGTGATTGGCTCCTCCTCCTCCTCGCTACCTTCCTCCTCCAAGACCTCCTGGATGGAAAACTGCCGTGTGGAATCCATCTTGGCTGAATATGCCCGAATATCTTTGCAGATTTCAACGTGGCTGACCAAAGCAGGAGCTCTATCAGAACTCTCTTCTGCCCACTCCTTCCCCATAAAAGTACTAACCATATTGCCATCAATCTTGTACACTTTCAGGACAAGATCACCGAAAATCAACAGAACCACCACAAAATCGTTGATCCAAATGGCACACGAGCGGATAAAGAAGCTTGCCTGAGGATTGGTAGAGCCCAGCATGATCAAAACTGGTATGACAATGACAAAGATTTGAAAGTTGGAGAACCTTGGTGGCGCGGCGTACGACGGCAAATAGGATGATGAGGTATCACATCAACGAAACTGACATCTCCGCCTCGAAGATGCATGAACTTACACTGGCGTGATTGATTGTGTGCAAAAACAAAATGCAACCTGTGTGAGAGTTGTTCCTACGGTAGCTGCGCGTCGCTCAGTTTGACGCATGAGAAAGTTACTGACAAGAGATTGCTACCATTTTTCCATTGGAGATTCTTTCCGGGATCCTGCGAGCCAGGTAACACATGTAGCAAGCCACTGCCATGACAATGCAATGGAAGCAAGCGATCAGACCGGCGAAAACCTCCCAGTATTCTGAAACACAGTATCCCTTGGAGCTCAGGGGCTCGCCCAGCACCGAGACATTAGTGACGTTTCTTTGCCATTCCAGTGGACTGACAATGGTCCACACTGTGAGCACTGCGACGTCTATGAGCAAAACCAGTGCTACTGTCATCAGTGTATCCTTTGTGGAAACTTCCACACGTTTCATTCTCAGGGCGGAATTCAAAAGTTGGTATATCCTGCGAACACGTGCAAACAGGGCCCCGAAGGTCAAAGAGAAGCCCACAGAATAGGCCCAAGGAATGATTGAGCATGCAATGACTGGTCCATCTCCTGCTGATTGCTGGGCCATGGCAAATATTGTGGATGTACTGATGAGGCATCCTCCCAAAATTATCACGAGGAAAAGGGGCTGACTGATCTTTACTTGCGACCTTGTTCGATTCCGAAATAGCCAAAGACCACACAATGACACCAATACAAAGTTGATCGAAGCCAATCCATAGGCAAAATGGACAATGCTGGAGGGTAGCATGTTCAATTCTTCTGGGACCTCACTGGAGCAGTCGTCCCCAGTCCATTTGGCAGACTCGCAGACACACTTGCCTCTGGAACAAGCAACGATATATTTGCATTGTGGGTGAGTCGAACTTCTGAAGAGTACACTGTAGGACGAAACCTAGGAAGTGGTCTCCAAATGATCATTTACCTGTCATCAGGGGTACCGTGATCAGGGTCGCAGGGCAGCTTTGCGGGGAGTGAAAAGATTGGAGGCGAGAGTGTACCGTAGTAGGTCAGACCCCCCAACCGTTACATGCACAGAGCTGTATGTGACAAAGGTCAAGCCTGAGTGTCTTTCGCTTACCTCACACTCATTTCCTGCTGTGCCAATTGGGCATCGCTCTCGTTTGTAGTATTTGAAGTAGAGCTCGTCCAAGGCAGCTGTTTGAACTGCACGATACATCCATTTCTTCAGCAGTCTCGACACATCCGGGGGCAAGTCTCCTTTCATTGGCCAAGCTATATATTGTGTATTGAAGTTTTCACGCGTCAATTCCAAAGAGGCGTCAGTCAAGGCAGTGAAGTGTAGCAACAACTCGTCATGAGCATAGAGGACGCAATCCCCTTTCTTGAGGAGTTCGACACAGTTGCCCCCAGAAGCACCACAATCAATGTACTGGTTTCCTGGAAATTTTTCTCGCACAAAAGACATGTAGGCTCCCACAGGGACACAGACCGCGGCTCCCGCCTGTTCTGAGTCTGATAGAGTGGTGAAATCCTGGCTGCCTTCCGGTTTCTCAATGTACTTGACGGTTGTCACAGTCGATCTCATCCAAGACGGTGTAAACTCCGCCCTCATGTACCGCTGAGGGTTGCTCCAGTAGTCGCTGACAAGCATATCAAGTTTCTCGCAATCTTCCAAGGAATTGGGATTGTCCGTGCTGTTGCAATCATTTGCAATGAGGTTGAAGGCAAGGTCATACCGAGAAGGTGCAAGAACTAGCTCGATCTTCAGGTCCACTCCATCAATCGCAGCGTATTCTCTTAGTTTTTTAAGCAGATCAGGTTGAAACCCTGTGAAGGTCAAGTTTCCGCTCTGCGGGTCTTCTTCAATTGACATCATGGGTGGTGCATGGAATGTACCAGCTTTCAAGTGTATCTGCTTGGGAAAATCAGATGGCTGCAGCCTCAGAGCACTGGCTCGGAAATGCAAAGGCAGCAAAACAACCAAAAGGGGTAATACCTCTCCCAGTTTCATCATCTTTAGCCTCAATAAATATCAGCGGTGGTGTAATTTGAGCACTTTCGCACAAAATGAGACAGGGTGCTGCAATACTGCTGTGGTCTGTTGAGGTTGTGGGATATCGAACTGCTGGCAAACAGCCCACAGCCTGAAGCCTAAAGCCATGCGAGTAGATCTAATCGATGACCGAGTGTTTCCTGCTTGATGACACTTTTTGCCTGCTTGGCCTGACACGGGTCCATGTTAGTTCTTTAGTTCTTTTACACGTACTGGTTTTCTGGTACCACGAGTCTGTCCCCACTTACCATTTTGCGTCGCCCCAACAATTGGTGAGATCCCCAACTGAACTGCTCACCAGTGCTCACTCGTCCTCAATGTCTCATCAAAGAACACAAGAATACTACTAGCGTATGAGATATTATGAGTCCTCGAGGATGTAAGCTAGTACGTATTCGTTTCAATAAATCAGTAGGATTCCGATGACTTAAGTCTCTGTCTTCGTACCGTACATGTACCTTGTGCGTGCCGGTTCGCTTTTCCTTTATTGCTTCACAGCTTCACTGTATCACAGCAACAAAACATTTACAGCAGATTGATGTACTATACTCGAGTGGCTCACTGCTGACTGTACCATACCAGGTACAGTACATTTATTTTAAATAAATAGACTATTAGAGCTGCTTGGTCCAGGGAACAGAAATTGATACTGGAACACTCCAGATAAAACCTCATTTACCCAATGACCTACTTTAGAGTCATAACCGTTTGCCGACATTTATTTCAGCTACTAGTAGCCTTTTCCGACATTGACGATTGGATGGCCGTTGGATGATTTAAGAACAGCCGTTGAGGAGCTTAAATCATTCTATCGAAAAGAAAGTACTAGTGAGAACCAGTGAATAACAAGCCTTAAAAAGAGAAAGTCATCCTTTGTAAATGTCGGATAAATGATTGAGAAACCTTCTGATATTTCGCCGACATTTTCCGACAAATGCAGACAATCTCGTACACACGCCGATTAAGTAGCTTTATGCTGTATGACTTAGAGGCTTTGAAAATGTCATTTATACTGATAAGTCTTTTATCGTGAGTGTTCCTGGTCTCGTGCTCCTGCTGCTACCGTTACACCGGTACTGGGACCACCCTGCCGTATCTTGTTTTGAGGGTGCTGGACCGTCCGACGGTTTTCACTCAGGATTTAAAATAAACTCAAAATTGCCACAACAGAGGACGGTTTGAAACATTCCCTTAAACATTCCCTTAAATCCTCAACATTCTCTTAACCGTCCCTTTTAAATACACATTCCCTTAACGACATTCCCTTAAGGCTTCGAAACATTCCCTTAAGCCTTCAACATTCCCTGAACATTCCCTTATTTTCGTGCGGTAACGTTCCGCAGCAGCCAACCAGTCATCCATCGCATCGATCATCGATCGTCCCTCTCAGATAATATTACTCGAACAGTACTACTACCGGTACGCATAGTATCTCAGCATTCTTCGTGTGTAGTAGTAGTAGTAGTTGTAGTAGTAGTAGTAGTAGTAGTACTAGTAGTACTAGTAGTTGTTGTTGTTGTTGTCCTCTTGGACTTTCGACTTTCTTTCGTGTTGTCGGTGATGTCATTGCTGGAAACTTTCCCGTGATATTCCCTTAACATTCCCTCAGAATGAATGAACATTCCCTTATCAGGAATGAACATTCCCTTTAATAAACATCCCCTTAACACATTCCCCTAAATCTTCAACATTCCCTTAACATTCCCTTAAAGCTTGGACATTCCCTTGGCCGAACCAGATTATGAGTCAGTCGTGGAAAAGTTTAAAGCCCGAGTGAAAACCGTCGGACGGTCCAGGGCCGCCATGCGAGCCACCAGCGAGCCAACAGACGATGTAGTTTTGATGACCTGCGGTTTATGAATAGGCACCAGATTACTACATGTACTAGTATTTACGTCAATACAGCAATCGAACGGTTCAATCAATCCACACGAGGAAGCACAACCCAAGGACACATCCAGCCAAGCCGTATGCCAGAATATCAATCACCGCGTTGACGGTGGGAACATTTCGCGGCGCTGGGCCCCGAGCGTAAGAACATCGGGGCCTCACTAAAAGCAATGGAGGATCAGAGCGAGTAGAGAAATTGGCAGAGGGATCACTCAGAGGTGGCTAGGGACGACTCCTGCCAATGGCGTCCTCAGCTTGTAGTAGGAGAAGCACCCATTAAGTGTCGTCAGTGTCGTTTTGGTGTAGTGGAATGTTTCAAGGAGACTTTTCGGTCGCGAAGATATGAATTGTTAGGGAGTGCCAACAGGATCGGCTCCAGAAAGAGGACGCTCGATTCGGTTGGATGGCTCCCGGTAGAGGATTGTCGTTCAGGACGTCTTGGAGGCAGGTCCAAAGGGAGAGGTTCGGGAAATGAAGGCGAAACCAGCAACTGCCACCTGTTGCGCGGAATGACAGCAACAGTGGTTGATATTGGAAGTAGATTTGCATTGGAGGAATTGGCCACGGAAGATACGGATGCATTCATGGTCTAGCGATGCTCACAACAAGGAACAAATGTTTGCAAAGTCGAGAAAGATTGAACTATGAGCTTTTCTGGCCCATGCGATGGCACAGTTTCTGGGGAGCATCTGTTGTTGATGCCACACCGCTGCCAGTCAGCTGTTGCTGGATGCTTGGTTGTTTGTTGGTACCGTACCACCACAAATAAACAAGTTTGAAAACTTGAAAGAATTCTCGAGAAGGGAACATCAGATAAACAGAATCATAGCAAAAGTGACTGAAGTAATTGTGCCCTCTTAGTACAGCTAAATTTTGTTACGTAGACAGGACTGAGGCTGCACACTCCCACTTCCATACGGTAGTGGAAAGACTTAGTGGTAGAAGACGTTGATAGCGTTGGAGGTCATCAGTCCTCTTCATCTCTGTCCTCTTCGAATGAATTCCTGTACTACTATTAATAGCTAGTACTGGTGCCCAAGCACCGCATTTCTTTTGAATGTACTCCCTCCGATTGGATTGGGACGGAGGGAGTATCTTGTTTTGAATGCTGGATAGCTCGCGAGCAATATTATCGTTTGGTTTAGAGGGCATCGTCTATTATGAAGGAAACTGCAAAATGCCTACTAGTACTACACAACGGATGTAAACTCCTCTTTTGGCGCTGGAATCAATGAAAGCTTTGGAAAAGTATAAGACACGCCAGTGAGGATGCAAGACACGATGTGGATCGCACCCCTCCCCTCGCCCAGCCTTATGTTCCTGTGCATTTAGTGTCCCATTTCATATACTTGACTTCATGCATCTAAGTCCACCCATGACACCGGTAAGTCGTTCGAGCACATGCAGCAAGCTGCTGCTGGATGCTGGAGTGGGGCCAAATAAGCTCACCGGAGTCGCATGCCAAAGACAGAAGATTGAATGATTCAATCGAACCGAATCAATCCGTTTACAGAACGAATTGCTTCTGCCTCGGGTGAAAATCTTCAAGGAAATACTATAAAAGTAGCTACTAAATGTATGTTCTGTTTGTACTTGTACTGATTCCTACTTTACATGTACTTTATTGTATGTATCTTTCCTACCCATTGCTTTGGCCAACTCTCGCTTTTCGTCTTCTGAAACAGTTGGTCTTCTTCACGTCATTGAGCGCCGGGAGTCCTTTACTCTGGACCCACCAAGTATTCGAGCGCCAACACAGTACCATTGGTACTCCCAGATAACTTTTCGTATGGTGGGGGAAACCAGAGGCTTCTGTCCGGTTTCTTGTTTGAGCGGGTGATAGATTCTTACCTGATTCGGTGTCGTGAGCCTGGAGAAGCTGCCAAATGCATACCCACCACAGCCATAACAGAAGCGATGAAGAGGAGAATCACGAGCATGTTCTTCTTGTAGTGTCTTGTCTTCTTTTTCTTCTCGTAGTGATTGAGGATTGTGATATCTCTCTCTCTGGTTGGCAACAAGAAAACACCGACGAGAGCTCCAGACAGACCAAACCAGGGAACCAGCTAGCCAGAGCCAACGCTGCGGTGGTAGCTGTCGCTGAAGCAAGCATCCGTGTCTGGCCAGTTAACGGCTGCCTGCAAGGCCCGGTCACGGTTCGACTTCATCAGTCGTTTCGTGACGATCTAAAGATTTCAGCGACGAACAAGCAAATTTGTCAAGGCAGTCCTACCTGTTTGTTGCATGTGGCTGCCGTTGTCTCGAATGGTCCCACCATTACAATAGAAGAGGGCGACGAGCTGCATGCTTTGAGGCGGTTCAATCACAGTTTAGTACTGATGGTCCAGGGTTTCTAGACCTTGAAGGCGAAGCATGACGATGCACTCCAGAGGGCCAGCCAACGACGATTGATCAGCACTCAGGGGTAAGCCTACCATATGAGCTTCAGCGTATGATATCTAGTTAGTCGGCTTTGCGCTCTTTCATTTGCGGACTTCGATGCATCCTCTGGCATCCTCTGCCCTTCATTATTGCTAGTAGCCAAAAAGGCCGTGACATTGCTCCGTCTCAGATGGACGCATCATACTATATCACAGCGACGCCTTTTCCGATGCCAATACCACCATTTCACCATATGTCATGTCAGCCCACGGCACATCCTTCCACTTGGTATCTTGAAGCGGAAGAGGACCATCTAGTTGTTTGGCTGCTGCTGACGGAGAGGATTCCCAAACCTCCGGCTGGTGTTGCTGATCGGTGGGTTGCTCATCTTGGATGGTGTCCACGACTGCTGCGGATGCCTCTGATTGTGTGTCGGGTGAGAAACAGGGTGAATCTGGTTGCAATCCTCCTCCACAGGACGGTGAAGCATCAGGAGTTGGAACATTTTGCGGATTGTCCAACCGTAACTGGTTGACAAGGCTGCAATGGTCCTGCCGCTCTCGGTGGTGGTGGTTATCGGAAAACTCGCCAAACAACCACGTGGTGTGGTCGGCCACAAAGTCTGGAAGCAACCCCTCTTGCTCCCATTCGGTCAGGCAGTGCTGGAAAAAGTTGGTTGGTTCTTTACGGACGATTCGTCGTTGGCGTGGCGGATTTTGACTCGCTGCCAAGAACCTTTCCCGTTTTTCCGCCACGCTTACGAGGGGAACAGTATTTGTTCGGTGGAAACGTTTCCTTGCTCCTCTGGAGGTTGTTGGAACCAGTAGTTGTTCCAGATTGAGTTTCCCTGGCTTTTTGGGTGGCTGCAGTGGTTTGCTCACAGTGCTCATTTGTTGCATGGTGAATTGGTCCGCCTGCAGTTTTCCTGGCCGTGTCCGATTCTCTTCTGTTTTGGCTTGGTTGGTGGCTGTCGTCATTGTGGATTGGAGCAGCCACGTTTTGGATCGATTGGATGCCAATCCTTCCAACAGTTGAGAATCCACTCCACGAAGACGTTCTTGTTTGTTGGTGGGTGGCACCATCTCTTGTTCGAGCGATTCTTTAAAGCGACGCATCCGATCCGCCACGAACTCTGATTTGCGGCGTTTGGCCACACTGCTGGACCTGGACGGCGATGGCACGTCATTATTATTGTGAGACGTTAGCTCGGATTGAATCCAGGACAATCGATCTGCCACTAAATTGCTCGTGCGATGCGGTGAAACTCTGTTGGTTGTGAATTGTTGTGATTCTTGCTGCCCGTCGGCTTTGGAGATGAGTTGAGACAACCATTCCGTCTTTTCTAGAATCTTGGAGGATACAGGTCGTTTGGGCCTGTCATTGCTAGTAGGGGAAGTTCTACATGTAGTGGCGTCATTGGTATTCTCTCTTCCTGCTGGTGATGAATCACGCCGTTGCGTCGAAAGATTTTGCTGCAAAGATTTGCCAGCATTGGCCGACGTGTCTTTGGAGCGGTAGTGTATTTCTGACGCTGATGGTGGTGATGTTTGCTTCTTCGAACCCAAATGCCCACTGGTTAGGTACCTCTTGGCGTCATTGGAAGCGTTTTGTGCACTGGAGGCCTTGTTACCCATTTTGTCTCGTTGGATTGCAGTATCGTTTGATCCTTCTTCAAAACAGATTCATTCATCCAGCGGAATAAAGAAACCTTTGCGGTAGAGGGAGAATTTTAGATCACAAGCTGCTTCACCTTCATCGAAAGATGTGAGTGTGATGTCCTCTTTGGAGGGAACTTGGATCGACGCGTCGTCCCTTTCGGGTGCTGGATCCAAGAAAGGGTTAAGGCTTTCCTTGCGTTCATTGGATTGCGCTCGCTCTGGCTGACTACCGGTACCTGGTACAGCCTGGCGAACCGGTACCGTACCCTAGCTAGCTACCGATAGTGACGAAGCTCCCTGCCTCGTGTCAATCACGGCTGCACGGACTGTCTTTCAACTTTGTCTATTGTTTTACATGTAGACGCCATGGGAGAGTAAGATGTACAGGATGCAATGGATGTAGGTGCTGCAAACATGCATGGAAGAATGAAACTATTTGGCGCGTCCATGATGGGAACCTGCATGACGTGCCATCAGACTCTTCTCAGCCACAGGTACAGTTGCAGTGACAGGTCACCTTGGAACAGTCGATCACAATAGTTTTGAGCCAGGCTCCTTCGGCCGCTTTTAAGGAGCAGACTTCTTCTGGGACACTGCCTGTGAGAGATGTAGAATGCAAAACCAAGTGGTTCAACCACAGGAGCATTCCAAGCTCTGAAGGAATAGGCCCAACAAGGTTGGTGTTGTTGGAAACATCCAACTCCCGTAGTCGGGAGCCAAGTAAGCCCAGAGCAGTTGGGATTCCTCCTGTAAAGTTGTTCCCTTGTAGATGGATAGAGCTCAGCCTGGGTACAGGAACAAACAAGTCAGAAGAGGGACGGATGGAGGAGCAAAATGATCAAGGGGACAATCTGTGTACTCACATTGTGCAATTGCCTATTTCACTGGGGATTATGCCACTGAGGTATCCATTGTTGGACAAATCGAGTGTCAACAAACCAGTGAGAAGCCCAACCTCTGTAGGAAGACCCACCCCGGAAAAGAAACTATCTGTGAGCAACAAATGTCGCAGTCGGACAGTGGAACCCAACATGGCAAATGGGATACTCCCACGAAAAGCACCGTGGCTGATTTTGAGATTTCCAAGATTGGACATGGTGCCAATTTGGTCTGGAATTGTCCCATGAAGTTGGGTGTTTGAAAGATCAAGGTTTTTCACGGAAGATAGTGACCACAACCCACTAGGTATGGTTCCCGTGATTGAGTTGCTGTGAACAACAAAGAGCGTAAGGTGCTGCAATCTGGCAAGTTCTGATGGCAGAGAGCCTTGCATTTGGGTCTCGTAAAGATTCAAATATTCAAGGTGGGACAATTGCCCCAATTCTGTTGGGATTGTGCTTGATGAGAAGTTGCAACCAGCAAACGCAAGATGTGTGAGCTTGGTCAACTCGCCCAAGTTAGTAGGGACCTCTCCTTCCAAATTGGCAAAAACTCTCAAGAATGTGAGGTTCTTCCAGTTAGCAATCTCTGGCAGAAGCCTTCCAGTTGCATTTGCAGTAAGAGAAAAGTGTTCCAAATGAGACATGCGGAACATTTCTGTTGGGAGGGATCCAGTCAGCCCAACCATGCGATTCTGGTTCCAATCTTCAATCTCTTCATTAAAAAAAGATGATATCAGAGAAAAGCTTCTCAAATTGGTCAGTAGAAACAGGTCAGTGGGGATGAGTCCTGTGAGTCTGGATGCCAAAATCTCAAAGCTAACCAGATGTTGGAGCGTCGTCAAGGTTTCTACCATGTCTTGAGGGATGGTACCAGTGAGTGTTTTGCTGCCAACACGAAGAGTATGGAGTTCCTTCAGCTGGGTCAGCTCTGGTAACACAACATCTGTGATTGTCTGGAATTGGAACTCTTCAAGCACAATTTCTTCCAGGTTCTGCAACAGAGCCACTTCTGGAGGCAACCTGTCATGCTGACCACTTCTTTTTGATATAGAATCAATATTTAGTCTGGTGAGTTTGCCGTCTTCATTGCACGATGTTTCATTCGTGTCTGCACCAACTATGTGATACTCCTGTGACATGAAACTATAGAAAAGTGCACTACGCTAAAAGCTAGTGTAAAGATCTTTCGAGTGTTTTGAGTTTGAGAGAATGAAAGTTATGAGATAGAGAGAGATTAGAAAGCTATGAAAATAATCAACGAGAGAGATCATCATCAAGGATCGTAGATCTGGCTTCCCGCGGGAGACTACAAAGTGTGATAGAGTAGGTTGTGGTAGTAATCCTACGTCTCTCCACGATCCTAAAACGGAACGCGTGGAAGGTTTGTCTAGCTTGGATCTAGTAGCGTGGAAGTCTCCACGCTGGCTAAATATCTAGAGATGTTTCATCATCACCTAGTATGACTAGCGCGGTCATTGAGAACCCTGTCTCAAATGACTATTCACGAGAGACTCAGTCTGAGTCGAACTCAAACCCTATCTAGGATTGAGTCGCGAATAAGGCTAAGAGCCGTGTATTGCATTCGCCCCCTGACAAGGGTCACAGAAGGCGCGACAGCAGTCGGACAAGGAGAACATATGATTTAAAGTGCGGGGCACTCTCATGAGATTGGATGTAGACATGTGCGTCGGCACGATGGCAATCCTACAAGGGGATCAGGCCTTGATGGGTGTATATACCTTATGTTCCAAGTCTGGTAGCTGTGCCGCCTTGGCGGTACATGTTGAGCCGTACAGTCCATTTTCATTGACTCGGTCTATATGTAAGGACCTTTGTACTTTGCTGACCGTACTTGCGGTCTGATACTGTTGAATCATCACGGTATCGTTGACATTGTATTGATGAGGGACACGCGTGCGTTTTCCCTATCGTTGTTTGTTGGATTAGTCGTTGGCGACGTTCCTTAATGTACTTCCAGTTGCTTCGAAACGGACGTTGTGAATCGCGTCACGATTGAACACAGAGCTGTGCGGCGTTGCCGCAAGGTGGTATGAATCGTGGCATTCATTGCAAAGCGAACCGCCGTGAGGACTCCATCCCAGGATCCATTCACGAGGTCGTCTTGGCACTTGATGTTTTGAACAGCGATCAAGTTACGTATGGTTTGATGAGCACGCTCGACCATAGAGTTGGCTTGAGGGTTACGCGTAGTGATGACTTGCGACGAAGTCCATATTCATCCGGAGGTCTTTCGACTCTGCGCGGAACTCCGTCCTCTATCCATGATAACCCTCAGCGGCCATGGATACCGAGTAAGCCACGTTTGTTCTAGGACGATGGCTACTTCGTCTGCTGCCTTGGAGCAGATCTCTGCAATCTCGAACCTCCGGTTACGGGATCAATCATTGTCAAGCAATGAAGATGTGCAGGAATTCTTTTTCTTGGATCCCGACGTTGTAGGGCTATCAGGTCAATACATAGTCTTCCCAAGGGATCTCCTCGCAGTCTTTGGAGGCATCAATCCCAGCTTACGCGTCTTGGTTTGTTCTTCTGGCAGCTTTGGCAACGCTGACATACGGCCTGCACAGTCTGCGCAGTCCTTTCCAGGTGTAGTGTTGCTGATGTTAGTTCTGTGCGAGTCTCGCCAGGATGCATCAGCACACCATGGTACCATTCAACTAGCTTCTTCTGCATAGTCTTTAGGTACGCGATTTTATCGTCCTTACTACAAGTCGTAGGACTTACCCTCTGGGGAAAGATTGCTTCTTGTAGTCGTTTGGTTTGTCCCTGAGGAGTTCTTGTTTTCGTTGTCGTTTTTCTGACGATGTTCGATCTCGGGGACGAGAGAGGGAACTCGCTAGGGAGTCCTCTTCGTCTGCAGCCTGAGCTTCAGCGATCTCGCTGCTCCATTGTTCTGAAAACCGTTCTTGTTGGAGAGTTAAGTCTCGACAACATCAGCGACGATGTTCTGTTCGCCCTGATGTACCGTAGTTCAGGGCCGTATTCTTCCAGAATAAGGCGCCATCGCATTACGCGATCGTATTTGAAGTTCTTACATGTAAGATTCTAGTGGTCCGTATGTACACGATCTTCTGTCCTAGAGAATGTTACGGAACTCTTTAGAGTTTCTACGATACTGAGAAGTTCCTTCTCGGTAACTGTGTAACGTGTCTGAGCAGGGTTGAGCTCCTACTGTAGAACGCGATAGGTTTTCCCCTTCTGGGAAATTACTGCACCTAGTTGAGTATCACTCGCATCCGTGGGGATAACGAATGTATCGTTGAAGTCAGGGTAGGCGAGCAAGGTTTTTTTTCTGATGATCTTCTTCATCTGTAAAGGCCTTGTCGTGTTCGCTTCCCATTCCCACTTCGTTGTTTTGAAAGTCAACGAAGCGAGTGGGGCCAGTACATGTGATCGTCTAATCCACATGTCTCGATAGTAGTTCACTAGTCCAATGAATCTACGGAGTTCCTTTCTGTTGGTAGGAGAGGAGCGATATTCTTGATCGCGTCTATTTTCTTGGTTATAGGTTGGATCCCTTCTCGAGTAATCCAGTAACCTAGGTACTCAAGTTCTCCTCTTGCGAAGAAGGACTTGGTAGCATTGATCTTAAGTCCGGCTTCTCGAAGCCTTCGGAGAACTTCATCCAACTTTTCAACGTGATCTGCTAGATCGCCGTTAGTAAGGATGAGTAGATCATCAATGTATGCACGGACGTATTCTAGGTCG
This sequence comes from Seminavis robusta, assembly GCA_903772945.1. NCBI lineage: Eukaryota > Bacillariophyta > Bacillariophyceae > Naviculales > Naviculaceae > Seminavis > Seminavis robusta. The sequence goes on along the minus strand of CAICTM010001430.1, from coordinate 4,498 downwards.
TGCATTAGTGTTCCCATCTTCTCTTGGAAGATGTCGGGACTATTACATAGGCCCATTGGCACCTCTGGTACTCGTACTTTCCCCACACGGGAGTACGATGGTACAGAGTTGCTTCGAGTGAGGTGACAGCTCGATGTGATAGTATCCCATGTTCAGGTCTAGACTAGTACGTATCTTGAATCCGTCTAGATTCAAGAGCATGTCTGTATTTTTGGGATAGGATAAGGCTTCCGCTTAATCCTTTTGTTCAGTTCCCGGAAATCAGAGATGAATCGACAGATCCATCTTTCTTGGAATGTAAAAGTTTGTGCCGCCCACTCGGAACGTTTACCTTCTTGAGTACTCCTGCCTCACAGAGACGTTCAACCTCCATCTTAAGAGTGTTGGTAGGACCCGTGGAATAGGATAAGCCCTGGCATGTAGGGTTTAGCAATCAGGGAGAAGTTCTACTTCGTAGTCGTCCATCTGCCACTTTCCTAAAGTACCATCGAATAGGTCAGAGTACTTCGTCAGTAAGGAATGAAGCTGTTCCTTCTCTTCCGTGTTTAACTGATCTTGACTTGGCAAACCGCCTTAAGTCAGCTTGTTGTATTTCGCATCAAGAATCTTCTTTAGACGATCTGACTGTCTCAACAGCAGTAGGATCAGGATTGAAAAAGTTTCTTCTTATTGGTGTCGCTGTCTTTCATAGGAATAGATGCGCCGTCCCATTCCACTGACATGGTAGTGAAATCGAACTTGAATCCTAAGTCAAAGAGAATATCTCGACCTATGATCATGTCATACGCCCCAGCTCTTGGTGACGTGTAAATCCACTCGATAATTCTATCTTCGTGGAATTCAGGAATCATGAATGCACCTTTGCACTTCGTGCTGGTGTTTAATCTCCTGTAGGGGTAGTCCCACATTGTTTGGACGCCCCCAAGATCCTTCATGCGTAATTTCTTAGCATGAGTTTGACAATCAAGTTCCGGATGATCCTGTATCCAGTAAGAAACGGAGTGTAACGGGTTTTGGTTTCCCTTTTCTCGCTTGTTAAATCTAACATAGACGATGGGTTTGAGGTCTCTTGTTTGCACGTTTACGAGGTGGTTGGCCCGGACGAGGTTAACGATGCTAAATAGATCATCAGAGTCTAGTTGAGCAGCTTCTAGGCAATCATCTAATTGCCGTAGTGTTCATCAGTTGCAAACAATTCTTGTTTACTAGTTAGTGAGATATCTTCATCACTTTGGTATGAGAAATCGGAACATGGTTCCGTGATCATCATCCTGGCCTAATCCTCAAATAGAGATTTCTCCATCCAAGTGATTGAAATTGATAGAGGAGTTGTCCCCATTGTCAGAGTCTTCTGATTGCGCTTGGCAACATGTTGCGAAGTTTGCAAGTGGTTGCACGAGTATCGTCGATCTCGTTTTCTTGTCATTGTCGACGAGAGAAAAGAATGGTTTGTCACGCAACTGTTTTTCGAAGTTACGGAACGCATGCTTTCCTTGAGCATCTTCATGGTGAAGGAATAGGTTGAGGGTAGCTGAAAGCTATTGTGTTTGTTAACAAAATGCACTACGTAAAAGCTAGTGTAAAGATCTTTCGAGTGTTTTGAGTTTGAGAGAAATGAAAGTTATGAGAGAGATTAGAAAGCTATGAAAACTAATCAACGAGAGAGATCATCATCAAGGATCGTAATCTGGCTTCCCGCGGGAGACTTAATGTGATAGAGTAGGTTGGGTAGAATCCTATCTCTCCACGATCCAAAACGGAAACGCGTGGAAGGTTTGTCTAGCCTGGATCTAGTAGCGTGGAAGTACTCCACGCTGGCTAAATATCTAGAGCGATGTTTCATCATCAACTAGTATGACTAGCGCGGTCATGAGAACCCTGTCTCAAATGACTATTCACGAGAGACTCAGTCATGAGTCGAACTCAAACCCTATCTAGGATCGAGTCGCGAATAAGGCTAAGAGCCGTGTATTGCAAAAGCTTTGCAAACAAAGATGAGAACCAATCACATTCCGATTTCCAAGAGACGAGCCAATCATCTCTAATTGCTGGAATCCATTCCTCCCCATTCAAGGAGAAGAATATGGTTGCCAAGGCAAACAGCTGGATTTGCCTCCACTCTTCAAGGGCTGTGTTGTTTGGGTACTCAAGAAACCAGTCGTATGCTTTTCGCTGAGGAGACAACGGGTCCGAGATGGCCACCTGGCTAGACTCGGGCAAGATGCCAAAGAGGGTCGCGCTGGGAGCATCAGATGGAGCAAAGGTTGGCGAAATGGAAGGTGTAGACGTTCGTGCAACCTGCCCTTTACTCCCTTGTGTGTCCATGGGAGATCCGTTGCTGACAGTCTCCATTTGGCTGTTTGGGTCATCTGGTGATGTTACAGCGATAACAACCACAACAATCACGACCAGCGTTACAAGGAGAATAGCTCCAAGGCCAAGAAGCTGTCGGCGATCTTTCTTGGTCCGTTCTGTTTGGAGCCTTTCACGATCAAATGGAACTGCACCAGGCAAGGACGCAGCAGGGTTTTCGTGGCTCACCGGAGTGGCTTCCGCCAGACCTGAGTGATCTTGGAGATGCCTGGATGACTCAATTGTGTGGGTTGCGGTTGCTTCAGGGTCATCACTTCCTTCGTCCGGCATGAGAGCATACGACAGCACCCGAGAAGCGCGGCCTCCTGGATAGGAAGCAAACGCCCCGGGCTGGGAGGTAGGGGTAATAATCTCCTGTACAATGTGCGTGTCAGCCGGGACTAAGGCACAAGGCTCAAGACCCTCGGGAACAGCCGAAGCACCGTCTGGAGTCTCTTGATCCTGGCACATGGTCCATTCTGCGTTGCCAAGACAAACATCCAACTTATCCTCGAGCTTTGTCGACGTCTCGGAGTCATTCGCTTTCTTCGTGGACTTTACACCTTCAGTTTTCCCATTTTCTTGCTCGGTGGCATCGGGAGGAAGCAGTGTTGGTAGAACACCGTTCTCGAGAAGAATTGGGTCGTCGTCCTCGCCTTGCTCGTTTCTCGGTGCACGAAGCGTTCGGCCCAGCGATACTGGTACCAGCAAGTCAACATCATCACTGCCGCTCGCTCCGATTGCGGCAGATTCGCTCTTGGCTTCATAGCTCATTTTTTTTTAAATTAAGAAGGAAAGTTTCAAAAAGAAAATTTTTTTAGCGACCGGTACATGCAGAGAGTGGGTTGCCATGGGTTTTTCACGAGACAGGAGACTAATCCCTTTACCGGCAACTGGTCCAGGTTGAAGAAGGAGGACCGATTAGTCATGTTTACTATAGCAAATACAGTACTATACTACCTCTGTAGCGTGCAAGTACAAAACCTACACGGCTGTAGAAAGCCTACGTGCAATACGTACGTAGCTTTCTACAGGTTTGCACGTAGAGGTTCGCGCATGACGTCGTCGCGCGCACCTCGCGTGACTGACGTCATTCTATGCGCGCACGGCGCGCAACTCGCACTCATGTTTAAGATAACGTATTTTACCTTTCCACCCTTGTTTTAAGATACTTCGAAAGGGTACGTTCCGTACCTACATGTACTTGTACATAATCCCCTCTGGAGTGCATTTCTTGACTGGTTACTTTTACGGGTACCACAACTCAAAACATGTGCAACTAGATGCCTTTGTTCAGACTAGCTTAACCCTCCTCCTTCTCCCCTCTGGAGCCCCTTCAACTAATCACTTTTACGGGTACCACAACTCAAAACATGTGCAACTAGATGCCTTTGTCCAGACTAGCTTAACCCTCCTCCTTCTCCCCTCTGGAGCCCCTTCAACTAATCACTTTTACGGGTACCTTCCCAGGCTATCCAAATGACCCTACCGGTAGTGCATCATACATCATACCGTACTGTACCGGTACGCAAAGTAAATACTGTGTAGGAAATATAGCATTTAAAGTGCTCTTTCCGTGCCAAACGAGAACTTGAAAACACATAATTGTCAGTTGCTCCCAACGGGAAGAAGAGCTTTTGGTGCTTCGTCACTTGCAGAATTGCCAGAACCGAATTAACGATAGGGATTGGTCGCATTCCTTCAAAACAGCTGCTTACGTAGCACCACTAACAGAACAGTATCGGTACCGTAGTTTGTATGCCCCGAAGTAGGCTTCCATCGCCCTGCGAAATGCAAAGTTCTTGCTATCCTGTACTCCTAGTGATCTACAGTATGGGCCTCTAGAACCTCAATCTATTCGTGTAGAAGTTGCTTCTTCTATTAAGGATGTCCCATGGGGTGTTATCTTAAAAGCGTGAAACATGCAACGTTTACTAGCATTATCACGATAAGAAAAGTGAGAGAACCCTATTGAGAGGGTACCTTAGAGCAATTCGTTCTCGTCCAATACCCCAATGCCCGTATAGTTGTGATATACCATCTTATAGAGTAGACAATGCTCTATCTGTATGACCTGAAAGAAACATAAAATGTGTTGTTGTGTTCACCCACTGTAACTGTCGTCGCTCATCGAAAACTGCCCATA
>CAICTM010001429.1:0-23375 GCA_903772945.1 Seminavis robusta | reverse complement strand
GTTCCGCCAACAACCTCAGTGCCGTCTGCATCGGCCAATGCTTTCACTGCCCCTCCTGCTGCTCGACCTCAGAATCAGAATGAGGAATCTTCACTAAAGAAAAATTGGTGGCTGAAGGCTCTTGGTTTCCTCGACGACTGGCTCTAAACGATCCGAACATGGTTCCATTTTGGATGAAGAAGCGCACTTCAGGGACGGCCCAATCATCTGTTTTGTTCGAGTCGAGTCAAGCAAGGACCCAGTTGTTCTATTTGATTCTCGTTCTGTTCGCAAATGATGCATTGTGGCTGCTGTATATAGTTTTGGGAGGGTAGATTGCTGTCGCGGTGCGTTGGAAGTTTCTGTGGGATCTGCTTTGGTTCTCTGTAATTCATTATTTTGCATCTCCAGTTTGGTTTTTGGAGATCGCTGTATGAATGTCGCTGTTGGGATGCGTGGACATGCTTGATCCTGGTTTACTGCGGCTAAAAGTGGTTTGGATCAGCCACTGCAAGGCCTGCGTGGCGAGCGAGCACCCAGCCTTCTACTAGACATTTGTTCATACTTTTTAAAAAGAGATCCAACCTTATTCCAACAGTTGTCCAATCGACAGTTTGGCTTAGCTCTTGTTCCATAACGCGGGGTTTGTGTTGGTTTATCATTAGTGCTGATGTTAGATGGAGGAGATTGTACTGTCGTAGCCGCAAAGCGCAAAGCGGAACAAGACGACTTCGCTTTCCTCCCGGTAGTATTGGCCAGGAAACGCCAAAGAACGAGTCACAAAGTTTGGTGATTGAACGGCAAGGCTCCAGAGAACGAAACAGACACTCCTACCTACTCGCTAGCTAGCTAGAGTTGGCAATCTTTAAAATCACTATGTAGTTTGTTATTCCTTTATGTATTTAACAGCAGAGTGCAGACAAACAACACTTGCATCTCTACCCTTTCATTCATCACGCTGTCAACACAAAACCAATCACCGCTACTCCCGTTCGGTGGTTTCCATACAGGGTCGCCCCATCTCTCATTTCCTTCAGTGATGTGAGGGGAACAGCCACGCTTTTTAAAACGTAGGTTCTGCTGTTGGCTCGTCAGTTTCCCCATCTGTAGGGTTAAACGTAGGTTGGGGAGTGGGATTGGGCGTATCTTGTACAGCAGCAGCATTATTGGCAACAGGACTGGGCGCATTGCTGGGAACAACACTAGGAATACCACTTGGAACCAAACTGGGCACATTGCTGGGAACGACGCTTGGACTTTCACTGCCCCCGCTCGGATTCCCACTGGGCACATTGCTGGGAACAACACTTGGACTTTCACTGCCCCCGCTTGGGTTTCCACTTGGGACGTTGCTAGGGCTTGCGCTTCCACCGCTTGGGTTCAAGCTTGGGACATTGCTAGGGCTTGCGCTTTCAGGGCCGCTTGGGTTGGAGCTGGGAACTGTGCTTGGGATGTTGCTGGGGCTTGCACTTTCTGGACCACTTGGGTTCAAGCTTGGGACATCGCTAGGGCTGTTGCTGTTGACGCTCGGTTTCGAACTTTGGCTTGGCGCATTACTCACCGAGGGCATGTGACTGATGGATGGCTGTCCACTAGGTGCGGAACTAACACTGGGTCGACTACTGACGCTTGGCTTCTGACTAATACTGGGGGCGTTGGAAAGAGTTGGTGAATTCGACGGGGACGTCGACGGCGAATTCGAAGGAGACGTTGATGGCGAATTCGAAGGCGACACCGATGGCGACCTTGATGGTGAATTCGAAGGGGACCTTGATGGTGAAGACGAAGGCACAGGTGTGGGCATTTTCGTCGGGTTTCGAGTTGGAGTCCTCGTTGGTGTTCGGGTCGGGTTTCTTGTGGGCGTTCGAGTCGGCCTTCTAGTTGGGAATCTTGTAGGCCTTCTCGTTGGTCGTCGGGTAGGATTCCTCGTGGGTCGTCGTGTCGGCCTCCTAGTTGGTCTTGCGGTCGGGTTTCTTGTGGGCGTTCGAGTCGGTTGGTTCGTGGGCATTTTGGTGGGGGTTCGTGTTGGCTGCGCGGTGGGTCGTAGCGTGGTCGGCAGGAGTGTGACGGGAGGACTGGGTTGGTTATCCTCACGTCCACTGACGCAGATACAAATGCCACAACCACACAGCCCACTATCGGGACCACACGTAAAGATGAGCTCCTCAATGGCACAAATGGAATCCGGAATGATTCCGCTCATTTGAGTGTTGCTCACATTGAGGACCCTCAGACCGGACACTTGGGCAAGGAGGGCGGGAATGTTTCCCGTCATCATTGTGTCGGCCAGATTCAATACTTCGAGGTCTTGCAATCGGGTCATGGCCGGAATGATGCTTCCAAGCAATCGGTTGCCACTGAGGTCCAACGATGTCAAACTAGTCATGCCACTAATACCATCGGGGATGGTGCCGCGCAAGTCGTTGGCACTGATATTCAACTGGAGCATCGATGTGGCCATACCCATTTGACTGGGGAGTGTTCCGGTAAAGTCATTGTCGCCCAACTCGAGAATGGTCAAGTTATTGCTCCAGACTTGAACGGGGATTTGACTGATGAACGAGTTGTTGGTCAAGTAGAGTTCCTTGAGACTGGGCAACGATGCCAGTGGCGATGTGAACAATTGAGCAAATGCGTTGCTCTGTAGGTCGAGAATCTGCAAGCTCGTCATGAGTCCAATGCCATTGGGGATAGGTCCACCCATTTGGTTGAATCCCAACCGGACCTCTTCGAGCTTCTTGGCAAGTTCCAATTGAAAGGGCAGGGTTCCGGTTAGGCCATTGTTACCGAGATTGACCGATGTGAGGTTGGCAGTGATCCAAAGGTTGGGTGGAATGGACCCAATGAGTCGATTCTGTTCCATGTTGAGGATCTCGAGTGATGTAAACGCCAAGAGTTCATCGGGGATGGTTCCCGTGAACAGGTTCTGTCCCAGATTGAGGCTGGTGAGATTGGGTGCCAGATCGACACCTCCAATCGTTGTGAGGTTCTCCATCAACGCCGCGTCAAACGGCAAAGGCCCAAAGAACTGATTGTCAGACAAATCCAAGAGGCGCAAGCTGGTCATGAAGATCCATTCGTCCGGCACGAGATCCGACAGTCGATTCTCGCTGAAATCAACTTCTTCGAGACTGGTCAAGTTGGTGAGAATGTCGTCAATCAGCTCCAGGGTGGCGTTGGCCGTGAGGTTGAGCAACTCGATTTCAACAAAGTCGAGGATGTCTCCCCAGAGTCGAAAGGGCAGCGATCCCTGGAGCAAGTTCTCGGCCAATTCAAAGTTCTTCAAGTTGGTCAAGAGAAGCAATTCGGACGGGATCCTTCCCGTCAATGCATTGTTCTTGACAATGAATTCCTCCAACTGAACGGCATTCCCAATGGCGGCGGGAATGGTTCCGTTCAAGAGGTTGTCTTGTAGATCCAAGACCAGCAGAGACGTGGATGCTCCAATTTCCGAGGGAAGTGTCCCGGTAAAACTACAGAATTCCAAATCGAGGTCGGTCAAAAAGGGCAAGGTGTAAATGCCAACGGGGACGGTTCCTCCCAATCCTTCGTTGGAGTACAGATCCAAGTATGTGAGCCGTGTGAGATTGACAAAGGACTCGGGAATGACTCCCACGAGTTCGTTTTCCGCCAAATCGAGTTCTTCCAATGCCAAGAGATTCCCAAACTCTGTGGGAATGGTTCCGTTCAACATATTCTCATCCAGGTACAGTTCCACCAACATGGAGAGCATGCCAATGTCCGAAGGAAGGGTTCCCGTGAGTTCATTCTCTTCCAACGTCAATTCTTCCAATAGCGGCAGTCCCCCAATCTCTTTGGGAATGGATCCGCCAATGTCATTGTCTTCCAGATCCAACTTTTTGAGTGTCACCATATCGCCCACTTCGGGCAAGAGCTTTCCCGTCAATCCGTTACTTTCCAACTCCAATTCTTCCAACAATTGCGCCGCATTACAGGAATCTTCTCCGGCTTGATTGTACCACTGACATTCGTTGACGGTGTAACTCAACCAATTGGTACTGGTCGTCCATTCGTCATCACCGCCACCCGTCTCGTAGTAGAATGCCACCATGGCCGTCAGAATCTGCGCACGGACTTCGTTCATGGTCCCATTGATCGTGTCGGGATGTTGCGCCAACCATGTATTGGCACGAGTGACCGCCAGGGCTGTTTGCGACGGGGCTTGCAGTGTCAATTGCAGCTGGCGCTTCTTGGCTTGTTTGGCGGCTTTCTTGGCGGCTCGTGCGGCCGTCAATTGACGACGTTTGGCGTGACGAATCTCATTGCGACGCTCCGAGCGATCAGCGTTGGCTTGGTCTTGTTGTTGTTGTTCAGCATGACGATGATTGTGTGGTAGTACTACATGTGCTGCCGGTGTATGAGTAACCTTGCCATGATTGCGTCGTAGATTGAAGCGGTTGACAGTGGTGCTGCCAGATTCAGCAGCACTCCAGCTGCTGCCTAGCAACAGCAGCAAGCCGACCAGCAGATTGCTCTTTATCATTGTCATCGTGTCTATGTTTATCTTTAGTAGAAGCTAGACTAGTCCTTCTCTATTAATAGACTAGTAGCTTGGACGATTGGGCAGCAGACAAGATCTTGCGGAACAAACTGGTTTGCAGGAAGCCAAGAAGACAAAGCCCAGTAAAAGTACGCTGTGGATTGATGAAAGAAAGCTTTTTGTCCAGGTAAAGGTCGCTGGGTGGTTCAAAATTGTGGGGTCTCTTCGAATTTGTGAGATGCTAATGACTTCCCACGCCAAATTTTGGCACAGTAAACCATAAAACGCGACAAATATGTGACCACTTAATTGACCGGTTGAGGGCATATCTCTTTGTAGGTACGATTGAGCGCGGAGAAGGCAAGTGGGTGGTTGATAGTTAGGGGTTAATTGGGACCAGTGACATGGAGAAGGGAAGATTGTAAGGACTCTTGGTCTAAGTATCCAACTGCAGAGTGACTTATTTTGGAACTCCAACCAAGATATTGTATGTTGGGTGCAGATTGGTACAAAGATCCAGTGAATTGCAGGAATACACTGCACCTCTACCAATACATTTTACAGGTCGACGTTTGGGAAAGATACTGCGCTTCCCACCCCTTGTGTCTTTCCCCAAGAAAGGTGAAAAGCGTCACAAAGAGCATATCTTAACACTGATTTGCTTCCATTTTTTCAACCCATCTCGCAGAATGATCTCTGTCACGAATGATAAAAACCCTCAATTCGGGATTAGGGCGGAGAATGTCGGGGCTTAGCAAGAAGGCATGCCATTGAGTCCCACAATGGTTACCTCTTCAGCGCCTCACTTTTTGGGCCAAGTGATGGCGGGATCGCACCCTGCCCAAAACGGCAAGAAACGTCGCCAAGCATGGTTGGACCAAGCTATCATAGATAGATGGCCGCGATTGCAGGTCACCAATCGGATCTTGGTTGGGTGTTTGCCTTTGAGTTTGGTTGCTTGGACCTGCAAGAAAAGCTCGTGCTGTGCTGGGCGTTTCAATGCCATTGAGCGGAAGCTGATACTACATGCAACTCTCGAGTAGATCGTGCGGCTTCCACAAGCAAACTAAAAGGGGACCGATTGCAGTCAGTAGATCGATCTATTGCAGTTAGTTCATCAAATAGTTTGGAGCATGCTGGTGGTACATGTAGTCAGCTGGACCGTCCGACGGTTTTCACACAGGATTTAAAAAATCTTGAAATTTCCACGACTGACTGACCGTTTAAAACAATCCCTTAAACAATCCCTTAACTCATCAACTATCCCTTAAACAATCCCTTAAAGAAACAATCCCTTAAAACAATCCCTTAAATCTTGGACTATCCCCAAAACAATCCCTTAACGCCAAATGGAAATACCATACAACTATCCCCTATTTCTTCAACTATCCCCTAAACAATCCCTTAAATAAACAATCCCTTAACAACAATCCCTTAAATCTTTGACTCTCCCTTAAACAATCCCTAAAGAAACAATCCCTTAATTGTGCTGGTCAAGTTTTTTGTCAGTCGTGGAAGCTTTTTAAATCCTGAGTGAAAACCGTCCGACGGTCCAGGAGTCAAGTTCAACCATGGCTGCAAGGTCAGGGACAAATTTAATTTGAACGTTTGCATGAAAGCTTTTACACACTGTTATTGTTACACATACATACATACCGGTACCGGTGCATGGAGGACCAGCGCACCTACCTATGCAGCGTAAGCCATTCACGAGTTGTTGGGGCTTTTTCATTGATCATGTGGCTATATTTGTCTTTCTTCGCTCTCCGGTTCTCCGGTCTCCGGACCGAAAACTAACCGAAAACATGTCATTGCTTGAACGTACTAGCTAGTACCTGGTACCAGAGCTTGCTTGTAGATGCAGGGCTACGAGGCTACAGGCTACGGCAGGGCGGGCTAGCTGGCTTCCGTAGATAATCCGCCTAATCTAGACTCTCTAGCTAGACCCCCCGTTTTCTTCAAATGCTGCCACCTCCTTTCTTGTCTGGCCACGTTTTCTTGATGTTTGCTCATCACTGTTTGGTTCAGTGGTGTCATGGCTACTAGAGAATCGAATCGAATCGAATCAATCCTACAGTTTCTCCCTGTGAATCATCGTGGCTTTCTACCGTGGATCGTGGATGCGTTCTCGTCTCCATCACCTCCATCATCAACGATACCGCCCATATCGTTTACCTCCATACGTAGAACATCATGACTACTCCAGTAAAACTCTCGCTATACGCCCTCATACCGCTGAATATCGGGACTTCTGCTGCTGGCATTGGCTTGCTGGTGGTCGGAGATGGAGTTTGGAACTTTGGCGTTTCCTGGTGTTGCGGATACAGTCTACGTTAAGACCAATTCTACCTCGTCGATGGAACCAACGGCGAGGAGGAGTGCCTTGCTGAACGAGTTGCTGTCTGCAATCGTTTTGGTGGTCCTCTTTTGTGCCCATTATTATCGAGTGCGCTTTCGGGAAGTTGCTTGGCATTAAGAGCCCTTGATCAACTTGGGGAAAGAGATTTCGACGCCTTCACTGGACTATCCTCTTTGATCAACTCTACTTACTGGATCGTCTGTCATGTCTCATTGCCACTCGAACGAAGGGCTCAGAGGTCATTGCAATGGACCCTCGGGAGAGTTTTAGAAAAAAGCTCGAAGTAACACAGCGATCGCTTCCGTGGTGACTTGTGGCACAAGACCTCGAATGCATCTCGTGCCGGTGAGATGGACAGTGGTCGGGATTACCAGGTCGACTGTTGTCGGCCCAAACAGCTTGATCAATCGCGAGTACTGCAGTCTTTTAGTTCACTATTTCTATAATTGTACCCACGCTACTAGTTGCTCCCACAGGAATTGGTAGCTGCTATACGTTTTGCTTTACGAGACGGTTCAGCTGTCTGCAAGTAATTAGCAAGCCAGTGCTTTATTTATCATCGTTCTCGGGGCTGCAATTTTGATGTTTCACTCATAACCCACCATTGTTCGCCTTCCTTTTGCCCTCGTTGCTGCAGCAGCTCCTTGGCTTTTACATTGACAAACTCTAATGGCGTGTTCTTGTACATGGGTCCGCCAACCACCATGGTATGATACTCTCCATTTTCGCCCGATAAATCCAAGCCATGTTCCGTTTTGGCCTTGAGTTCGTTCACGGCCTTGTCATCCAATTGCCGACCAATCCAAGTTGCGTCAAAATGAGGTGATTTGACACAGCAAAGGCGTATATCCAACTGGCATGTATGCAACATCTCCTCGAGCAGGTCTTGTCGAGATTGTTGCCAGAGTGGCAGTAGGACTTGCACACCCCGTGTGTCTTTTTCGATACAAACTTGTTGCATAAAATTGGTGGTGGATGTTCCGACATAGTCAATATCTCCTGTAATAATGAGCTGGATCTTGCAGTCCTCTTGTAGTTTTCGAATGGCGGCGGCATAGGCAGCCTTGTAGTCATTATTATTTGACTCCAACTCTGTGAGTGGACACTGAATAATGGGTATCCCCATGGTCTTGCCTTGCGTTTGCTGCCATTCCATGCGGTGAGCTTGAAAGGAATGACCGGGAGAGACAAAGCTGCAACCACAGACTATCTCAATGCCGGCATCGACGCACCGTTGCAACGCCAAATGACAGTCCTTGCCACCAGTAAAGGAAATGGCTGCTCGTTGTCCCGAAAATGCCTTGAGGCAGTCTCTTCCGCGCATTGCTGCCAGTGCCTCATTGTCTTTGGCTTTGAGAACGGCTTCAGGAGAAGAAATGGTGGAAGTAGTTGCGGATGTTGAATCTGCCATGGTCAGTTACGTTGCACAGGTGATGGTTTTTGTGGCTGGAGAAAGGTTTTTGTGGCCTGAAGAGAAAAGATCCAAAAAAGATCCAAACAATAAGCCAGTTAAGATGGGACACCCACCAAGGCGAGGCTTCGTACATTCTCGCGAAGGTTACCGTACCGGTGCCGTTATCGGCACCCCACAATACAACCTTTCTTTAGCATCATTTTAGGCTTTGTCCTCAACACCTCATCTCTATGTTACTATCTAAAGGAACACAAGAGAGTGCTATTTTGGTGAGCTAAGTTGGAGTTCCATGAGGCGGAACAAACGCTAGCTTGGCCTTTCGAACCTTATTGGCAACATTCTGAGCTACCTTTGAAGATGCCTCCATGTTTGCACGAAACAATTCACATCTTAGCATTAGTGCAACGAATAGACTATGGAATTGACTTTTGCTTGGATGTCCCCTTTTAGGTACCAGAACACGTCTGATGTACCGGTACCGGTAACCTCGAAGGAAGCCGAATTGCTCCTCTCATTTTCTTTGTAGAATTTTGCACACTTTTTCATATCTATCATCTGTGTAAAAGGATGGATTTCGTTCTTTCTGTTCCTCTAGGATATCCATTGGGGTTCTGCCTTTCCGATCTCTGTGTGTACAGGCAGCTGGATACTGTGTTGCCAGCAGTTGAAGCACATTCACGTCAGGATGTCCTTCGGTGATTGCCCTGGCCAGGGCAAGCTGACCGTACTCTGAATCGGCTTCTTTCAGCACATCTGGGGCCTGTTGTACTATCATCTCTATGATACGCAACGACGCAGCTTCATCGATACCCTCCCATAGAAGATACCTTCCTTCGCTGTCTTTCTTCTCGGCAACATTGCCACCGTTGCGATCGCCATTAAACCGCCGCAATGCTTCCTCTATATCACCCTCATACATGCTCCACTCGAGGCCGCAAATATGATTTCGAGCTCCCTGCGCTGAATGCACCCAGTCCATGATTGTAATAACAAAGACCAGGCGATGTTTGTGGTTTGTGGTTTGTGGTGTCACGGTCGAGGTTGAGGCCGATGCTCGAAGACCTTTACCGGTACCGGTACAGTCACGAATGCGGAGTTTTGAAAGAAGCCATTGGGAGCTGTAAATAAAATTCATGGATTTGTAATATTCATTCAATCTACCGGTAGCGGTACATGATGGTTGCCACGTGTATGATAGATGATTCGATTCTGATTCGATTCGATTCGAGCCAGTGAAAAGATGACCTATCGGAAAGCGAAATTCCTACAATCTGCAGGCAAAAAACGAGCCCGACAATCTACTATGCATAACATGTTCTGGTTATCGAAGCAGCAAGCTTGCTCCTTGTTATGCGTGGCCCGATCATCACATACTTTACCTAGCTAGTAGCTAGTTCACGAAGACACTGGATGCTGCTAGTTACAAATAAATAGCTTGATAATCACTTCACACGCCGTAGCCAGATTTGGATAGAAATCAAATTAGGAAGAGGTGAAGCACGCATCCAACTGGAACACTTTCTCATTGCAAGACCGCAAAGCTTTGAGGGTGACTGCCCTCCGCAGAGCCCTTTCTTCGGTTTCAGCCAGAGAAGGTTGACCATAAAGTTCTCGGAGGCTCGTAGTGGTGCCGCCGTTGAATCCTTTTTGAAGCTCAGACCCCATCATCATGAAAACGTTTTCTCTTATGTTTCTTGGCAGGAAAGGCTTGTATGTGCTGATCATCAAGTTTGCTACTGTGGATGTGTTGAACACCATGACTCCTCTGCAATTCACTGGCAAAAAAAGCAAGAGTTCTTGGAGCATGCACTGGCCAAATTGCTTGGTGGAGTCGTCCCAATCATCGTTTTGGCAGTCCACAGCAAGAAGTAGTCCTTTCCGGCTTGATGAAAAGCTTGGTTGCAACAAGTAGAGCAAGTAGTACAACCCAACTACACATACTTTCCAACTGTACCCTGGGCCTGTAGTACCGCCCTTGTTTTCCCATTGGGAAAGTGCAGATAGTCCACCCAAACAAGTCGTCTCAAACACAAGGACACTCTCCAATGAGAGTGGGTCATTGTCCAAGTGCAACAAGCATCCAGGATACTGCCTTAAGAATCCCTTCAGATAAAAGATGATCTGTTTGCAGCTGTGGTCAATGCCATGTTTCTTGTGGAAAAGCTGCATCCCTCGTACGCGGGCAAGTGCCTCTTGGATGTCGCCAGATGCAACAATTGCATGCTGGGCATAGTCCATGTCGTTGAAGACTGGGGCCTCACCATTGGATGACGTTACGGCCTGCTTCAGCTCCAGTGCCCACTGGGTTTCTTGGTCACTAAGGATCATGGATGGGTCCAACTCGCGCCTCTCGAGTTGCTGGAGGAGTATCTGCTTGAAAGCACCTCCTGTCTCGGCATCACAGAATTCGTCAATGCTTTGCAAAACATCAGCTTCCAGGGTCTCTGATGGATTTCTGTTGATCATAACTGAGAGGATGAATAGGATAGCTAGCTAAGGCAGAACACAATTGAATCTTTGTCAAAGGTCTGGCAAAAGAAAAGCAGAGGAAAAGCAGCTCCGTTTTATGCCAACCGAGCAAGCGCCGATCAACGAGAGATACGATAGGAGCACAAAGTTGGGAGAAAAGCGGTTCCTTTGCCGTAGCCCCTTATATCTGTTTGAGCCTGCGAGGTGGAAAGAGGAAAGTGAAGATCACAGATACCAGGTACATGTAGATGATCTACTAGCTAGTAGATAGCTTAGTAGATTTGATTCGATTCGATTCCATCCAGGTTCCAGCGAGAGTTTTGAACGTACATAGTACTAGCTAGTAAGTTGATGTGGAGCTATGTTGACATGTAGACACCTTGAAACCACGTATACGTACAACCGGTAGCTGGTACCCGACTGTTACCGGAATAATAGCTGCTCGTGTGCTCGGTAACAAAAACACCATTGGAGAAGTTCTTTTAAAATATTTTATAAAGACATAAAGACAGTGCTCGAGTAGCATGGGAGAATGGCCATTAATTTTCATTAATAAATTTTTTGACAAGATCTTAAATCGCTTTTGTGTCATAGATGTCTCTTTGAAAGTGCATTAGAGTACAGTATCACTGGACATGGAGGAGTGCTCGTGCTCCTTTTGCAATTTCTGACACGAGCCCAATTACAGTGGAACCACACATCCACACATACATGCTCCATTGTCACTTTGGTCTGGCTGCAGGCGCGAGAGAGAGTTAGGGATGGCGTTAGTCCCTCGATTGCGTGTATGAAATGAACTGGATTTAACAGGCAACCTAACATCACCTAGAAGCATGAAGATCAGTCGCCCTTTACACCTTGGCATTAAGACACACTGCACCAAATATACCCTACATTTAGAAATAATTGGTGCAAAAATGACCCCTCTTAGTAAACACCCAATATGACACTATCCACTACTCTATCTCAACAAAGTAAGACAATGACATTCAAAACAACATTATTGCTGACAAATACCATTCAACAACTACATGTAGCTAGGTCAATTAGTTGGATATTGACTGAGATCTGGTAACCAGAAGTTGGTTGCTTTTGGATCACAAAGTCATCCTCCAGTCATGCTTCCAGGGACATTCAGGTTGGAATTAATATTTGGTTCCAAAGCGTTCCAGAGGTTTTCCCCATTTTTGCGCCTTTCCTCATTTTGGCTGGGGAGTAGCTAGGGTACTACGGTACCATAGTACCCATTCTGTCCCCTCCTACCCCCTCCAATCTTCTTGTAACCCACTCTCTTCAATAAAGTGCTCATGATTTGTGGTGAATCATTGCTCTGACCTCAGTGTACAAACCATTAGTCTAGATAGCTGATAGGAGTTGCGCCCTCTCAGGAGGCTAGTGTGGCCAGTGAGCAGACTTTGACTTTGGGGGAAGTACTCGGGCCTCAGCTCGTGGGTCGTCCTCAAGCACATCTTGTCTGAATCCAATCCGTTAATAGACGTTCACTTTGTTTTTACCGTACCGTAGTACCCACCATCCCACCCTGGCTGCTCAGTGCAGTGTTTGGGCTCCAACTGCTCTTTGATGGCGCAGCCACAAGCTATCTAGCTGGCTAGCTAGATATCACCAACAATCCCACACTGTTCTCCAACAGTTACTCTAGTGGCTACGGTATCGTTCCAACACGGCACAATGAGGTGTACCTGCTTGCTTGCTTCGGTACGGTGGTAGATAGATACTTGTCCCAGGCAGTGCACTAATAACTGCCCATGCCATGCAGAATGAGCGACATGGAGGAAGGTTTAGGCGATTGCTCTGCTGGCTGGGAGTCCTCCACACGATGTAGTCTTCAAATCGCTCGAGTCAAGTCGTATTGCGCTGCTTGTGTTGGGTGTCGAGCCCGGTTTGGTGGATATGTTGCCATCCTGATCCTGATCTGTTTCATGATGAAAGTAACTTCCATCATTACAACATCTAGCTAGCTATGGACTATTGAATAAATAAATAAATGAATGAAGTGCCAGCACTCCATGGCCATGGATCTGGCATTGGCGCCCAAAAATTCCTTAGCCAAGCTCGTCGTCGTCATCCTGTTTGGGTTGCTGGCATAGCAGCTTTCACAGCTCTGCAATCTAACGCTACGTGTCTGTCCCTGGTCCGTGGCTCAGTATTGGCGCGAAAAAAATGATCATTGGAAGCCACCCAAAAGAATTCCGATCCTTCAATTCCTGTCGGGTGTCACACATCCAACCAAACATCTAGCTACCCATAGCCAGTAGTAACCACAATTAGTTTGATCCAGCCAGCCATCCAATAGAACAACGAGATTGACCATGTCTACTGCTACTCCTGATAGTGATACAAAGAAGAAGATGAAGTACATTGTGGTGACAGGCGGTGTCGTGAGTGGTCTCGGCAAGGGCATTACGATTTCGAGCATGGGTCGGTTGTTGCAGGCATGCGGCTACTCGGTGACGGCGCTCAAGATTGATCCCTACTTGAATGTGGACGCCGGCACGATGAGTCCATTTGAACACGGCGAAGTCTTTGTCTTGGAAGATGGCGGCGAATCGGATTTGGATTTGGGCAATTACGAACGCTTTCTCGGTATTTCCTTGACGGCCGATCACAATTTGACCACTGGCAAAGTGTACTCGCGAGTCATTGCCGCCGAACGACGCGGCGATTATTTGGGCAAGACGGTGCAAGTGGTGCCGCACATTACCAATGCCATTCAAGAATGGATGGAACGAGTGGCGCATATTCCCGTCGATCCCAAACATCCCGGTCGCGTCGCCGATATTTGTCTGATTGAAGTGGGAGGCACCGTGGGCGATATTGAATCGTCCGTCTTTTTGGAAGCGCTGCGACAGTTCCAATTCAAAGTGGGGCATGACAATTTCTGTTTGGCATTTGTCTCGCTGGTGCCCTATTTGGGAGAACAAAAAACCAAACCGACGCAACATGGCGTCAAGGATCTGCGATCGTTGGGATTGTCTCCCAGTGTCATTTTTTGTCGTTCCAAACAACCACTGTTGGAAGCTACGCGCGACAAGATTTCCAACTTTTGTCACGTTCCTCCCACGCATGTACTGGGAGTCCACAATGTGCAAAATGTCTATTTGGTACCCACGTTGTTGCAAGAACAAAACTTGCATGCCATTCTCCAAAAGCAGTTGAATTTGGGGGCTACTTCTGCGCCTGAATTGGGTGATTGGGCCGACATGGCACGCTCTCTCGAACATTTTGAAGAAACCGTCGTCATTGCACTCATTGGCAAGTACACGGGCTTGCAGGATTCCTATCTATCCGTCATCAAGGCACTCAAGCATGCATCCATTGCGCAGCGACTGAATCTAGAACTACTCTGGGTCGAAGCGGCGCATTTGGAAGAAAATGACAGCGATAATGACAACGACAAGGAACAATACAATCAAGCATGGGACAAGGTCAAACGCGCCCAAGGCATTGTCGTGCCCGGTGGATTTGGGGATCGAGGATTTCTCGGTAAAGTACTGACTGCCGAATACTGTCGGACGCATGCCACTCCATTTTTGGGAATTTGTTTGGGATTTCAAGCCATGGTCGTCGAGTACGGGCGGAACATTTGCCACTGGGAGGATGCCCATTCCACCGAGTTGGATGAAAATACCAAACATCCCGTTGTCATGTTCATGCCCGAAGTCGATCCCACCACCATGGGAGGCACTATGCGATTGGGAGGACGCGACACGATTTTCATGACGCGTCCCGATACGATTACTGACACGACACAAGAAGAAAAGAAAACGGCTCATTTGCATTACAGTCCCAAACACGCCGACTTTTCCAGTCAACTCCAGGGACTTTATGGCAGTCTTCCCAAAATATCCGAACGGCATCGTCATCGATACGAAGTCAATCCACAGTACGTGCCCGATTTGGAAGATGCCGGACTTGTCTTTTGTGGAAGAGATGAAACGGGAGAGCGCATGGAAATTGTTGAATTGCCACTCGACGTGCATCCTTACTATGTGGGTACTCAGTTCCATCCCGAATTCAAATCGAGACCCTTGCATCCCAGTCCACCCTTTGTTGGACTCATTCAAAAGGCTCATGTCAACAAGAAGACGGAGACGACTGCCGAGTAAAGCATACAAAATGGAAGTGGGCAGAAACCAAGCAACAGCAAAGCAAGGAACGAATGTGTTGCTGCCTATTTCTTCTTCTTGAATCACAATCCATTGCATTGCATTCATGGCTTTTTATCTTTTTGCATTTATTTGTGGACCCAACCAACCAGTCATGAGCTACAAAAACAGTTCCTCTACGTTGAGGTCTAGTTTTCTCGTTTTAATAAAATAATAAAAACTGATGATCAATCATAGCTGGTTGTTTGCTGCTACCGGTACCATACTACTGATACTAGATAATAGACGATTTTTACGAACTTGTGGTACATGCATGCATACATGCTGTCTACCGGTACAGGAAGGTGGCCTCGATCACCCGAGTTGCGGATCACTCTCTTACAACGCCTTGCTTCTGCTACTGCCTCCAAAATTCAATTTTCCTACTCTCAAATGATGTTCTTCATGCAGACCCGTATCTCAATTGCCCTTGTGAAAGCTACCCATTTATGTCTCCGTGGATCCCGCAAAGCCAAACCCTTTGCCCCCCGTAATGGTCCTCAATTTCTTGCCCCTGATCCCACAGAACCTAGTCCTGAATTTCGACTGTTCTTTGCTTAAGCCTGGCCCAGGCCGGCTTCCGTAGATAATTTCCCTACTCTAAAACCCCCTATATATAGTTCAATCGGCTGGTGTTCGACCAGTTCGATCACTTCGATTCAATCATTCGATTCAATCATTCGATTCAATTCGATTAGATTCGGGCGCGTCGTGGAAAAGCCAACAACACGCTGAGGCTAACATGAACTGCGTGGGTAGCTGTGACACCCGACCAAACCTCTTCCACAGCAGCAGCACAGAAAAATACCTGGTACTGGTACCTGGTACCCTAGACTGAGATACTAAGGCCATGATTGAGAGCGCTAACTGCCATGGACATGTTGTTTTGTGATGATACAGTACTCCAGAGAGGTCCTAAAGTTTCAGACTGTGGATAGCACCACTACTCTACCGTAGTCTTATGATGACCAGTGAGCAGACTTGACTGTGGGAAATAGGCCTCGGCTCGTGGTCGTCCTCAAGCACATCTTGTCTGAATCCATTTTAAAATAGACGTTCAGTTTTCTTTCGTAGTCTTATGGTGATCAGATGATCAGAAAGCACTTTTTCTGCTGGCAACACGGAGGATTTGGGAATTATGAGTATGTTTTGGGAATTATGCGTATGTTTTTGTGAGGCAACTGCCAGGCTAGTTGCTTCATTTATAGAAATAATGCAGCCATTGATGAAGATTATTATTCCTGGGGAAGGAAATTTGTCATTGCTGGTAGGCAATTGCATACGGTACGGTTCAAGAGCTGAAAGATTTAAATGCCGGGCTGTGCACCGATAGCTCACAGCAATGCATCAGCGATGCCATGTGATGCCAGCCAAAAGGATTGTGCTTCGTCAATATCTAGGGAAAACAATGCGGCCGTCTTTGTTTTTGCTACAGGTCACGGGGAGAAGTGCTGGAGCCACAGCCACATGGTGTTGGATTGCTCGATTGCACGTTGCCATCAAGCTACATGGTAGTAGTATGTTCTGAAAAGAAACTCAGCTTTAACTCCTAAATGGTCAAAAGTCAGGTTTGAATGTCTTCAGCTTGGGGAAATTCAAGAGAATGCTAGTTTTATATTATCAGGTCCCTTTACTTTTATTGTACTGTTTGTGCAATAGGTATTTAAGTTACTTGAAGTGACATAATTAACATTAAACCATTTGGAGCAAGGTGCTTACCAAAGCAGCAGGACTCTCGGACTCTCAATTCTCAATCCTTCGATCCTGATGCTTTTTGCTAGTACCGCTCCGCTTTCTCTCTTTTTCATTGTCTTGGTTACTCCCCTGTACTCCAAGTAGGACAGGAGGTAGAGAGCACTACATACAGCCTGTGCATATGAAAAGGATTTTTAGAGAGCCAGCCTGCAGTCAAATTTTGGCCTGACAGGCGACGTGATTCCTGTGCAATTGTACAGGCGACGTGATTTCTGTGCAATTGTACAGGATCGACGTGATTCCTGTGCAATTGTACAGGATCGATGTTATGAAGATTCAGAGAAGAAAGCCAACTTGAAAAAGAATATCAACACTGCTTGCAAACCTGAATGGAAGCGTATTGAAGATGCAATGTTCCTTGTGTGCAGAGAGTTGGGGATGAATCCTATCCACTGCAAGAGCCACAGACCAGTGTCAGAACTGAAGAAATCTTTGGATGCTACCAATCCTCTACATTCTGCCTTTCGAAAGTTCACATGCACTCAATGCAATTTTGTATCGGGCGAATCAACATATGGATTCTGTAACTCCTGTTACAAGTTGGATAAGGACATCCCTAAAGTTGGGAGAAATTTGTATGCAGCCCATCATCCAATACAAATTCATACATGATCCACCCTCTAGTGATGATACCATACGTCCAAAAATCGAGGTTCTTGCAATCTACTTTCATAGATGCCCCACTGAAGCTTCGCAGGATCGTCCATACGCCTCCGTGCTATCAAAGAATGGAGGTTCTGGTATTTCGGATCTGTTCCTGGTCAATTGAGCAGCCACTTTTGGTTTCCAAGGATGTAATCATTGCAGACTGAGCTAGTGCTTT
This sequence comes from Seminavis robusta, assembly GCA_903772945.1. Taxonomy (NCBI): domain Eukaryota; phylum Bacillariophyta; class Bacillariophyceae; order Naviculales; family Naviculaceae; genus Seminavis; species Seminavis robusta. Next base: position 5,909 of record CAICTM010001429.1, on the reverse strand, counting down.
CTGTTGCTTTCTGAGATACTTCATTTGATCATGGCTGACTGTAATTCCAGTTCTCTTTCGACTGATATTCTGTGTGATAGCACATGTAGCATGCTGCTCCATGACATTCTGCCCAATTTGTCGCTCAATTTCCGGAAGGTTTTTGGTCAACGTGGAGATAATTTCTGGTGAACGATGCATGTGACCACTGTGTTGAGAATTTCCTAATTGTTGACGGGGCAGGAACCATCATTTATTGCTTTCACTCCAATATATATTGAATTTGAATGGACAGCGAATATTGACATTCTTAATAGGCAGCTGGGTGGTCGGTACACGCTGACCCTGACTTGATTCTCTAATTGCAGATTTGTGATATTGCAATACACGGCTCTTAGCCTTATTCGCGACTCGATCCTAGATAGGGTTTGAGTTCGACTCATGACTGAGTCTCTCGTGAATAGTCATTTGAGACAGGGTTCTCAATGACTGCGCTGGTCATACTAGGTTGATGATGAAACATCGCTCTAGATATTTAGCCAGCGTGGAGTACTTCCACGCTACTAGATCCAGACTAGACAAACCTTCCACGCGTTCCGTTTATCCAAGCAGGTTCATTCTGGGAAGGAAAAGAGTCGCACATCCCATCTTGATAGTCCACACAACTGAGTTGGTAAAAGGAGAGATCCAAAGAAGAAAGGGTAACTCCCCGGTCGAGGCAACGCGTCAGAGGAAGTCTCGATATGATTGGTAGAGACAAAGATGAGCCATGACAAGCATGTGGAGTTCTTAAAGATAGTGAGAAGGTCATTACTACATTAGCTTGTACGAAGAGGAGAAAAAGAAGCAATGAGGAAGCCACAAGGAAGTTTTCAGCCTGATTGAGTGAATGGGTAACCTGACTAACTTTGATCTGGAAGTAGGTTCCCTTGGTAACGAACACCAAGGGGCAGTCATGATTAATATATGACAGCTTCCGGCTGTTTCAAGAAGAATACCGTTCGGATTGGACAAGAAGTTTAGAGCAGCGAGAAACCGGAGGAAGCCATTGTCCTATCTTGTACTGGATCGCACTGGCAAGAAGGCCTTCTTGTTGACCGGCGACGCGTAAGAAGGACAAGGGTAAGTTCTCGCTACTCGAAGGGAACCTTTTGGTTGTCTAATTGCCCAGTGCACCCTGACCAATCTGGACCTTTGTCTTCTCTTTCTTTACAGTGATCATGAGGATAGGCGCGCCGCATGGGTTGCCGATTGGAAAGATGCTATCACGGTAAATCATGAACGAGCAACGCACATTCGTCGTGAACCAGATGTAACATCAGGACCGAGGACTATTGTGCGCACATGGACTAGACAAGATGCAACTCCGGAACAGCTCAAATCTGTGGTGATGCGGGAGGTTTCCTCTTAAGACCTTGCCCAAGATGCCAGTGCACAAGAAAAGGCAGCGCGATGAGGAAATCAAGCTCATTCTTCCCTTTACACGAGAAGCTTTTGCCATGTTTTGCTGGTGCATCCAGCTGGTTAGGGAGTCAATCCGCCACAGACCACGTTGATTAGTGTGGCCAAGTGGAAGGGAAAGCTGTGTGTTCCTCCAGGTATCTGAGGCAATGACCCTCCTCTCTACGAGAAACTCCTACACTCAGATGGAACCTCTGCTTCTCAGCCTGGAACAATGACTGTTGCAGAAAGAAATGGACTGCCCCAAGAGGAGCAAGGACATCGGAGAAAAAAAAGTTTGCATACCAAGTACTTCAAACTCCAAAGGTGGGCAATGCCAGTATAGAGGTTGGTCCAATGCATGCCGAAGGCGCTACAATGCCCTCAGAGCTTGAGTTCAGGATGCCCGTGCCAAGCCCATGCCAAGATGCAGAACAACCAAATGCTGAAATGGATGTTGCATATTGTGGAAAGGATAGACCACCAGCCCGATCCGGATGCCGTGAACAAGAAGAAGAAGAAGGGCAAAGCGTCCTAGCGATGTTATCTGGTGGACCTGTGACTGAGGGTCCTTCCAGGTTGTCAATTGGCAGCCAAGGCCCTATTGTAATGGAGTAGCCCTTGCCGCCTTATGATTCCCCTTGGTGCTTTTTGGCAGGGCTTTTTTGAGGAATTTGTTGCCCATTTCTCTCTGTTCGGAAGTCTTCCGGTGCTTTTTCAGTACCCATTCTACTCCTTTCCTTTTGCTGATTCTTGTTAATTTGGTCGGTGTTGGTTGCCCATCTGGTAGCCTTACTTTCACAGCCTTTTCTTTTTTTTTATTCTTTCTGTTTTTGCCCTTATTCTTGCTTTTTTCTAGTCAGTCCTATTTTTTTTTTGTATTATTAGTTTTTTTTTTTTTTTTTGTTTTTTTTTAATGATTCTTCATTTTTTTTTTTTTTGTTTTTTTTTTTTGTTTTTTCGAATTTTTCTTTCCTTATTTTTATTCTTTTTGTTTATTCTATTTATTTCATCGTTTCCATGAGATCTTACGGTGATCTCTTTTTGGTGATCAGTCTGCTCTATTTGGATTAGCTTAACAATCTAGCATTTTGATATTCCCACTTTATCCTAGTCTTATCTCGTTTTAGCTGGTTTAGTTGAAACTTGGCCAACCTGCAGGTCCAGTTTTGGTAGGTAAACGCCTCTGCGATTATATGCCCCTCTTGCAGGATCTATTGTTGTTGGGAATGCATTCTTCATGTTCTACCATCCAAAAACGGTGGCGATGTGACTTCTTTTTAGTAGCAATGACTTAACGGTTGGATACACCAATGGGCACAAAGCGTAACATACCACGTACTGAAGTTGTTTCCCCTGCCAGAGTAGATTGTAAAGTACGTCACTTCCAACCTGGAGCACCGGTTGCCTGATTGGAACCTTGGACTTGGTTCGGAAGAGAGGTTGGGATATGTGCTTCCCAAACGAGACCTGAGGTCTCGTTTTCAGAATTACCTACAATTGCGCTTCTTATTGATGTCTTGGTGTTGTTCATACTATGGCAGCTTTGGGTCACCACACGCACTGATTGCATAGGCCTGCACAGTCTTGCGTCAGTCCTTTCCAGGTGTAGTTTGGCTGATTGGTTAGTCTTTGCGAGTCTCGCCAGGATTACATCATCACACCATGGTACCCTTCAACTTGGTAGGTCTCTGCATAGTCTTTTAGGTATGACGATTTTTCGTCTCTTACTACTAAGTCGTAAGGCTTATCCCCTCTGGGGAAAGATTTGCTTCTTGTAGTCGTTTGGCTTGTCCCTGAGGAGCTTCTTGGTATCGTTGTCGTCTTTCTGACGATGTTCGATCTCCGGGAACGAGAGAGGGAACTCGCTAGCGAAGTCAGCTCTTTCGTTTGCAGCCATGAGTTCAGCGAACTCGTGGCGTCCATCTGTTCTGAAGAACCGTCGTTGTTGGAGATGTTAATGTCTCGACAACGCATCAGGCGACGATGTTCCGTTCGCCTTGATGTACCGTAGTTCAGGGCCGTATTCTTCCAGAATACAGCGCCATCGCATTACGCGATCGTATTGTAGGTTCTTACATGTAAGATTTCTTGTGGTCTGTATGTACAACGATCTTCTGTCACAGAAGAATGTTAGAGAACTCTTTTAGAGTTTCTACGATACTTAGGAAGTTCCTTCTCGGTAACTGTGTAACGTGTCTGGCAGGGTTGAGCTTCCTGCTGTAGAACGCGATGGTTTTTCCCTTCTGGGAAATCACTGCAACCTAGTTGAGTTGCACTCGCATCCGTGTGGATACGAATGTATCGTTGAAGTCCAGGGGTAGGCGAGCAAGGGTTTCTTTGCCTGATGATCTTCTTCATCTGGCTAAAGGCCTTGTCGTGTTCGCTTCCACTTTCCACTTCGTTGTTTTAGGAAGTCAAAGAAGCGAGTGGGGCCAGTACATTGTGATCGTCTAACCCACATGTTCGATAGTAGTTCACTAGTCCAATGAATCTACGGAGTTCTTTTTTGTTGGTAGGAGGAGCGATATTTGGATCGCGTCTATTTTCTTGGTTATAGGTTGGATCCTTCTCGAGTAAATCCAGTAACCTAAGGATTCAAGTTCTCCTCTTGCGAAGAAGGACTTGGTAGCATAGATCTTAAGTCCGGCTTCTCGAAGCTTCGGAGAACTTCATCCAACTTTTCAACGTGATCTCTAGATTGCCGTTGTTAGGAATGAGTAGATCATCAATGTATGCACGACTATTCTAGGTCGTGCATTAGTGTTCCCATCTTCTCTTGGAAGTGTCGGACTATTACATAGGCCCATTGGCAACCTCTGGTACTCCGTACTTCCCCACGGGAGTACGATGGTACAGAGTTGCTTCGAGTGAGGTGACAGCTCGATGTGATAGTATCCATGTTCAGGTCTAGACTAGTAGCGTACTTGAATCCATCTAGATTCAAGAGCATGTCCTGTTTTTTGGATAGGATAAGGCTTCCGCTTATCCTTTTGTTCAGTTCCGGAATGCAGAGATGAATCGTACAGATCCATCTTTCTTGGGAATGATAAAGTTGGTGCCGCCCATCGGAACGGTTTACCTTCTTGAGTACTCCTGCGCAGAGACGTTCAACCTCCATTTTAAGTGTTGGTATGGACCCGTGAATAGGATAAGCCCTGGCATGATAGGGTTTAGCATCAGGGAGAAGTTCTACTTCGTAGTCATCCATCTGCCACTTTCCTAAATTACCATCGAATAGGTCAAGACTTCATCAGTAAGGAATAAGCTGTTCCTTCTCTTCCGTGTTTAACTGATCTGACTTTGCAAACCTGCTTAAGTCAGCTTGTTCGTATTTCGATAAAGAATCTTCTTGAGAGATCTGCACTGTATCAAAAGCGTAGATCAGGAATGAAAAGTTTCTTCTTCATGGTGTCGCTGTCTTTCATAGAATAGATGCGCCGTCCCATTCCCATGACATGGTAGTGAAATAACTTGAATCCTAATCAGAGAGAATGTCTCGACCATGATCATGTCATACGCCCCCAACTCTTGGTGACGTGTAAACCCACTCGATAATTCTATCTTCGTGGAATTCAGGATCATGAATGCACCTTTGCCTTCGTGCTGGTGTTTAAATCTCCTGCAGGGGTAGTCCACATTGTTTGGACGCCCCCAAGATCCTCATGCGTAATTTCTTAGCATGAGGTTGAGCAAATAAGGTTCCGGATGCTCCTGTATCCAGTAAGCAACGAGTGTAACGGTTTTGGTTTCCCTTTTTCTCGCTTTTAAATCTAACATAGACGATGGTTTGAGGTCTCTTGTTTTGCGACGTTTACGAGGTGGTTGGCCACGGACGAGGTTAACGATGCTAATAGATCATCAGAGTCTATGTTGAGCAGCTTCTAGGCAATCATCTAATTTGCCGTAGTGTTCATCAGTTGCAAACAATTCTTGTTTACTATTAGTGAGATATTCTTCATCACTTTGGTATGAGAAATCGGAACATGGTTCTGTTGAGTCATCATCCTGGCCTAATCCTCAGATAGAGATTTCTCCATCCAAGTGATTGAATTGATAGAGGAGTGTCCTCATTGTCAGAGTTTCTGATTTGCGCTTGGAACATGGTTGCGAAGTTTGCAAGTGTTGCACGAGTATCGTCGATCTCGTTTTCTCGTCATTGTCGACGAGAGGAAGAATGGGTTTGTCGCACAACTGTTTCTCGAAGTTGCGGAACGAATGCTTTCTGAGCCATCTTCATGGTGAAGGATAGTTGAGGGTAGCTGAAAGCTATTGTTTTTGTTAAAAAATGCACTACGCTAAAAGCTAGTGTAAAGATCTTTCGAGTGTTTGAGTTTGAGAGAATGAAAGTTATGAGAGAGATAGAAAGCTATGAAAACTAATCAACGAGAGAGATAATCAATCAAGGGATCGTAGATCTGGCTTCCGCGGGAGACTTAAATGTGATAGAGTAGGTTGTGGTAGTAATCCTACTGTCTCCACGATCCTAA
>CAICTM010001428.1:0-29477 GCA_903772945.1 Seminavis robusta | reverse complement strand
CTTGGTCCATGGTACCAAGTTCAATTGGATTACGGGTTGTCTAATTGATGTAACTGTCACAAGTCCCAGTGAAATTACTTAGAAGTACTTAGTACCAACTTGGGGTATGGTTTAGGTAAGACCTTGAATCTTCACAAGATCGATCGATCCAAGAAAAGAACAAAAGTGAGGAATGAATCGGGGCTGGAGAGGTCCAGAGGTGCATGCGCCCTTTTCGCGCGAAGCTTCACTACATACGTAGATTCTACTGGTAGCCGTTTTTTTAAAAATAGACGGCTTACAAAAAACATCCACTTTTTCTGGCTAGCTAGTAGACTACGATCTGTAGCTTGCTTGATAGAACCGCTTGCTTGCACTTGGCGATCAAAATCTCCATACAATGGGTGTCACATACACATAAACAGCCAGCTGCAGTCTCCTGATTGGCAATCACTGTCCTCATCACAAATCATTCCCGCACCCATCGTCGGCTTGCAAATATAATTCCAAAAGTCAATGTCACAGCGACCTGACTCACACTCATCTTTTGTTTGCAAGCAGTATGTAGCTAGCAAGGGGGGGTTTTAGAGTAGGGAAATTATCTACGGAAGCCAGCCGGGGCCAGGCTTAAGCAAAGAACAGTCGAAATTCAGGACTAGGTTCTGTGGGATCAGGGGACCATTACGGGGGGCTAGCTGGTTGATACAGGTGATCGTGTGTTGTATTCATGCACATTCTCAAGAAAGCGTACCATTGTATCTGCAGCGAGACCCATCTTTATAGCGTCTCATATCAACTGTTCCACTGCTGAGGTCAATATTCCTTGCCTGCTTTTCTTCGCGGATAGTTGAGATCAGCTTCTCGAGATTGCCAATGTAATACTTCATATCATGGGGCGAAATCCCCCAGTGAAAGCGGATGTGCCCCTCATGTTTGCCAAGATAAGCTGCCATTTTGTCACCTCCCAGGAGAATGGAATGCCCAAAATGTTCTGCACCCATTCCAGGAAGCATAGCAACCATGTCATAAATCACACCCATGGGCGTCGGAATCATGTTTGCCAATCTGTAGTGATTCTCATCAACTATTTTATCACAAGGGGGTACACAGCCTTTGGGGCTCCAAAAGTGATGACTTCTGGATTGTAGTCGGCGTAAAGAAGAGAAGCAACAACAGCCGCTGCAGAAACAATGAAAAACAACAGAACAGGTTGAACACATGATACGATGTACATCTCGGAACACATGGAATTGTACAAATAATGTCAGACTCACCTGCTCCACCTTGGCTGCAATATGTAGCGGAATCAATATGTGGAATTGAGGATGCGTTTCTTCGAGACAGTATAACAAACAACAAAGCTCCAATGTAGCCACGACTTACCTATGCCCTGTCAAGGTGAGTGTACAATCAGGGCAGTCCTTTTGCAAGCAATCATGAAGGGCTGCATCAAATTCTGGGAAGTAGCTGTTGTGGACAGCACTCACATAGCTATTGTGACATTTGCATCCTTCCACCATGGTTTCTTCTAGATCAAAGTTCTGCAGCAAGTCACCGATGCCAGCGTGCGTGCCGCGAAACACTCCAAAACATTCTTTTGTACCCTTGTCCAAAGCTACAAGTGATAGGTCAGGTGCTGCCCTGAAGGCTTTGATGTATTCTAGTTCCATTTCATCTGCGGCCTTGGTTGCTACTTCAGTATCGGTCGAGTTGGGCTTATATGTCAACATGGAAAGCTTGGCTGCCTTCAAGAATTCTTCTGCCAGGGGGAGAGAAACCTGCAGATGGACTTCGACTCCTGCTTCCAGCCCAGGTTCTTCTTCAGCACCACTGAGATTTTCAGATACTTTATGTTCAAGATCAGCAAACTCTTCAGCATTCTCCGGCTTGCTAAGATCTTCTGTGGAAACGGGTGCTTAGCTCTTTGAGGATTTTAGCAACCTCTTGGGCGGAATCAGAGCTGCTAGCCTCCTCAGTGGAATCAGAGCTGCTCGAATCAGAGCTGCTCGAATCAGAGCTGCTCGAATCAGAGGCACTTGAGTCTGGGCTGTGAGAATCACCAACCACAAACGGAGACTGAATGCCCCCTGAGGCTAGGAGCAGCAAGACTGTAAGTGCTCGGATATGCATCATGATCAATCAAGTATTGCACTTTGGGAAGGGCACTTTAGGAAGCAGCCAAAGTACACTGTAGGTCTGACTATGCCAATACTTTTGAAACTGTGCAAAAGGAACAATCCTTTCTCAGGCTGATACAAAAACTTTGATTGTGTTTTCATTTCAGAAAGAGCAATAGCTGGCGACATTTCCCGTTCAGTGCGATTTTTGATTGTATCGAATCGAATCGAATCATTCGACTCGAAGATATCGTCTTGTTAAAACTTTCTTGAAGCATTTTTTATTAAAATGCGATTTTCACACCAGGTGCAACGCCCCTAATGCGCTGATTCCCGTTCCAATGAGCAAGTATCCAATGCCAAGCAATTTCTGTAAGGATAGTCTACTTCTCTTTTGAGAGGGTTTGCTTACCGTACGCCAAAAAGCCATGTAGACAATAGGCAGCCTCATCAGTGTTGGCCATTTATTATTGTCCATGCAACACAAGATTGCCTTGCCAGGTGCCACTGAAGGTGCCAGTTCAGTTGCCAGTCATCCAGATTCAACCTGTAGAGTAGCAACCGGTTCCCTTCTTGTCCAGCAGCAGCTGGTTTGTCTTGATGGTCTGCTTGATTACCACAACCGAACAGACGCATGATCTTGCATCCCTCCAGGAGCAAAAAACACTGGATCCTGGATCAGCGACGCGTTGATTCTTTCCTCGACTACATGTGCGATCATCTTTATAGCCCAGTCATCTCCTCTCTTGTTTGTTTCAGCAACGGTTGGATCTTCATGTTTCTGAGCGGTTTGTGAGGTTCTACCCCTGGAAACCAGCTCTTCCCTTTTCTATCATGCGGTACTTGGCATGATGATGATGAACAGATCCCTTGCACGTCTTTCTGCTTCTTGTTGTCATGGGTGCTGCATGTACAGCAGATGACGCCATCATCCCTTGCGGTTCCGATGCGGCAACTACGCCAAATCTTGAAGTCAACGCTGAATACTGGAAGAACAATCTACGACAGCGCCATTGCGAAGACACAGACAGCGGCGCCAGCTAGAATCCGCTATCTTGGGATGGGACGCACTGGCTGAAACGATGACATTCAATTTGAGCGAGACTTGACTTGACTTGAGCGATATTGGTGTATATTGAGAAAGTACTCAAGTTCGCCATTTGGTGCTGGGACCATGTACGGTACAGCACCACCGCATAGGTGGTACCGAAGTGGAATTTCAGGCCCGTCAGACCCTGCAGAAGGAATGAAGAAAGAATGAACCTATTGTGGGCATGTATCCAGACCCCTTAAAATTGCTCTGAGCCTACGCTGTAGCTAGTTTTGCCGCTTTTAGACTGAGATAGAAGCACCAAAAAGGTTTTACTTTCCGACTTGTAGCCATCTCTACACAACCAACACCGGGACACAGCCCACGCCAGGCATTGGGGATCAGGCCAACTCCAGCCGCAACGCCTTGTCCTGTAGCAGCATGAATGATGAATCTATCATAACGTTTACTCTACCTACTACAGTACTGAAACAAACCGCACCGACTCCTGCTCCATCAAAAACTTTTGCAAGGTATTGTGAAACAAGCAAGACAGGCCCTTCCCTACCATGTTGCTTCACTATCATCGCGCCACAGCAGTTTCCAACGCGGCTGCTATAGCAACAGTCGGTGAGACTGTGAAATGTTTCCATTCCATTCAATACCACGACTTCATTCCCGGCATCATCTGGCAATGCGGATATCGCAACGACGCTTCCCTTTTGGCTCGTCTATTGGAATGGAGCGACCAGAGTTGTTCGTCATCGATATCTTCTTCTTCGTCGTCCGACAATTCGTCTTGGTTATTATCCGGACGATGCTTAAAGAAAGAGTCTTCAGTCGCTTCTCCATTATTGGCGGCTTGGGAATTGGTGCCACTGCTGCTGCTGTCGTCTTCGTCACTCCCACTGCTGCTGTCACTGGATCGTGCTGCTGCTTTGCTGCGATCACCACACGTCCTGCTGGCTTCATCAGACGCAGTGACCCCCGAACTGCTTCGCCCCCGAATTTTCCCGGCTTTCATAAACGGCATGAATACAATCTCATCAATCTCCTTGTGTGACGAAATAATGTTGGGGTACTGTTCGGCCAACAAATGTTTGATAATGCTTTTGCGCGTCATGCGAGGTGGAGGGATGCTGAGGTAATTGTTGAGTTTGAGGGTTCTTTGTTCGGGTTTATTCTTGTTGTCGTTGGATCTTTTCAAGGTGACTTGAACATCAATGGAACTGCAGGGCATGTCTCCCTGCGTGGGATCTAGAATGTACGGAGAATGCCCCGGTTTGTCGAGGTCCTTTTGGAGGACGTACATGTCACAATTTCCCGCATTCCAGACGGAATGAAAGGTGGTGGGGGACCATCCAAACAATTGCATGAGAATAAAGCGCATGGTCAATCCATGGGTGACTACCACCAGTGTATCGACTGTTTCGTAGTGCGGTCGCGTATTGACGGTCAATACGGATTCAAACCACCAGGATTTGACCCGGTCCAAGACGTCGGCTCCCGATTCTCCCGTGGGGAATCGATACCAGAATCGTCCAATTTGGACCTGTTGTTGCCGGTAATGTGCAAACTCGTCTCCTTGAATGTTGCCCATTTCTTGTTCTCGAACTCTGGATTCGATATCCGTTCGCACAATGCGATGTTCGAAATAACGTCGCAGATGGTGTGCCGTTTGCAGCGTGCGTTCAAACGGAGAAATGATCAAATGCACCCGCTGGGATTGTTTGGCGTCCAACAAGGCTTCCACTCGTTTTCCCACAGTCCGTGCTTGCCGTCGTCCCTTGGATGTCAAACCCAGTAGATTGTCGGGAACGGTCTTCCAGAGAGACTTGTCGACGTTGGCTTCGGATTCGCCATGTCGAATCACAATGATGGTATCGGGGAGACGACGTCTTCGATCGCGATGATACATCATGGCGGGAGAATAACGACAGGAACATCGCATGAACAGCACGTAATAAGTGATTAGAAGGGTCAGGAGAGTTCCCATGACGGCACCGGCAAAGCAGGTGATCATGGATGGCTGGAATACAAGTTCATGGAGCCATGGAGATACTACTAATAGAGACATGGTGTAGTGTATTGTAGTGTATTTGTGTTCTAGTATCAAAACTGTGATGTGTGGTTGTACATGTACGAAACGATGGGGTTGCTTGAGTGCCACTTGCCACTTGCTTGGAGTGGAATGCCAGTTGTCGCGGCAGCAAAGTGGGCGTCTTGCTTCTTGCTTTGCTGTTGTTTCATGGATGCAATCTTGATAAAGTCGCTTCTCTTCCGCAGAAAACGGCGAAGAATGAGAACCCAACCCGAACCCGAATAAATTCATTCGAACTTCTTTCGATTCGATTCGATTCGATTCGATTCGATTCGATTCGATTCGAATCGAATCTCATTCGATTCAATGGAACCAAAGCTTCTTTTTTTATTAAAAAAATTAAAGTACGTGTGACACTGGGGGCCATGCCACGTAGGATGCGCAACCACAGACAAAACTGACTAACGTTTGCAAAACAATGGCAGCGAGTCGCCACGGCGACGACGAGGACTACTGTGCGGTGGGTTCCATCGTCGGCTAAAAGGGCTTTGGAAAATTCAGGACTAGCCAGCTCTAGAGGTTCTGACTCATCTCTCGTCGCTGAGCAAGCATCTGAGGTACATACTCACATCACAACGCATCAGTTTTCCTCTTAGGTTGTCTGGGGCTGATAGAAGTCCTCTATTCAGATCTCTAGCTAGCTAGCACCACCCATTATTACTGGACTACCGTGCGGTAAGAGATCCAATGACTCATCACTGACTCATCCTCACTGTACATTGCTGCATACCTACCTGTGATCGCCCATACCGTACGTGGCTGCAGTCTGATGTAACAGTCGTCCATCCGAATGCTTTCCCAGGAGAGGAAAATCCATCCCTCAGGTTCTCACAAAATCAACCAACAAAGAAAGAAAAACATCTTCAAACCAAACAATAACCATCAAAATGAAGTTCGCTGCCGCCATCACCCTCTTTGCTGCTTCTGCCAGTGCTTTCAGCCCCTTCAGCGGAGCCAAGAAGGCTGCTGCCGTTGCCACCCCTGTAAGTTTCCTCATTCAACCAAGAGTTGGAAGAATCATTTTGTTGTTGATCAAACTGACTTTGTCCATGCCACTTCATTACAGGCTTTCACTGTTGAAACTATCCCTGGAGCTCTTGAACCCATGGGCATCTGGGATCCTCTTGGATTTGCTGCCAAGGCTGACGAGAAGACCCTCAAGCGATACCGTGAGGCTGAACTCACCCATGGACGTGTTGCCATGCTTGCCACTATTGGTTTCTTGGCTGGAGAAGCCGTTGAGGGATCCTCTTTCTTGTGGGATGCCAGTGTTTCTGGACCTGCCATCACCCACCTTACCCAGGTCCCCCCACTTTTCTGGGCTCTTTTGGCAACTGGAATTGGTGCTGCTGAACAAAAGCGTGCCGAAATTGGCTGGGTTGAACCTTCCAATGTCCCTGTTGACCAACCAGGCCTCTTGCGTGCGGAATACACCCCTGGTGATATTGGATTTGACCCCCTTGGCTTGAAGCCTGAGGATCCTGAGGAGCTTTTGGTCCTCCAAAACAAGGAACTCCAAAATGGACGCCTGGCTATGCTTGCCGCTGCTGGATTCATGGCTCAAGAATTGGCCGATGGAAAGGGAATCATGGAGCACTTGATGAACTAAGTTCGCACAACAATACACATTTCTTCTGGTGGTTGAACTGTGAGGAAGTGATGTCTCTATGCGGAGTTGTACATATTCATGGGTGGCATCACTGGTGCGGAAGACTGCCGAGGGCAACGAAAGCTCGAAGGCGAAAAGAAAAATAGTCTCACCACCTTTGTACATAAATAGTAATCGAAAGATTACAAGCCTATTTCGAAAAGTAGTAGAATTCATTTATCGGTTCTGTGGCAGTTGTCTAACAAGCTCTAGCCAACCAGTGCAGTCCAGATACGCCAGGCTTCGACTTGGATGGCTTCTGAAACTCTTGGCTGCACGTAGCATATTAATGGATGCACCACAAGTGCAGCTAGTGCGTCGACACGCTTTGGCATGAGTTGCGAGCCTTAAAGGTGTAGTGTACGCTCCCAAGCAAGCGGAAATAGACACCCTTTGCCGGATTCAAGCAATCTGTGGATGCTGGATTCATTGCTTGCTTAGATTCCGCCTGATGATTCCTCGGCTGAGAAATCACCGGCGGTGTGGATTCCCAATACACATACATGTAGTGCGGTACCCTCAGTAACAAATGATGCTGCTCCAAGTTGCCTAATGGCTGGCGTGTGCGTACAGTAGGTGATGGTCAAAGCTGGGGCCATTGGAGGCATCAGGAGGGAGCCGTTTCCCATTGCATCAGGATACGATTCCGTGACTCTCTGGATATCCTCAGTAAAAGAATGATCCCAACAAGCACTACCGTACGGTACCGGTAGCAGAGTACGAACCCCTGCCGTAACGTACTCCACGCACCTCAGCCGCACCTCAGCCTGCCTGCTCAACTCCATCATTCTCAAAGTGTCCTTGTCGCTGTCAACCGCATCGCCGCAATAGCCGCAATAGCCGCACCATCTAGCCACATTGGTATGCCGAATGCTCCTGTCTGGGCCTAGTAGCTGCGTGTCAGTCGCTGCCCTCGACTGTTGCCCGACTCGACTCATTTGGCCTGAACCCACTCGTGCCCACCACTGCTACGTGGAGTCGCTGGATTGCGGCAAAGACTACGACAGTTGCAGGCTCTACCCTTGTTTGTCGCTAACTACAGACCCGTACATCGACTAACTCTTGCTTCGCGATTTGGGTCTTGCTTGCTGCGCTGATTGTCGATCCTTCTTTGTCCATTGCCCGTATAGCGAGTACGTTGATGCGGGAGAAGCTTCTGCGAGCAACAACGTCGAGCATGCACCGAAGCAGAAACGCATTGTGGGTGTTGGAAGCCATGGCAGTTGGCTCGTTGGGTGCCAACATCGAATCAATTCATAGAAGAACAATGAAAGATCGCTCGGCGGAAGAGGAGGCCGCGCTGAGTGCTGCGTTGGAGGGTGTTTCTACAAACCACAACAACTAACTAACTGAACATTGGCTTATGGATCGGAAGATTTCGTACATAATCTATCGAGACGGATCAATTCTCGGCATGCGGCAGCATCGTCAGGCTACCGGAATGCAGTCCTCGATGAGCGTTGCTTTCCGATTTGATACGGTAGGGTTGACGACTCGACTCGTCCCCAGTTCAATGCCCGGGTCTTCTCTTGGAAACACAAAGACGCCACCAGGTTATTATTATGGGAGTTAGTTAGTTACTTAATCCGAGCAACAAAGGCATCGCTACATCGCTATATCCTCGATGGATCCTGTTCCGTTCACCGATCCCATTCGGAGCCAACGCAGCTAGATATCCAATGCGTCTCGTGGATTCAATCACATTCACGCCATTATGGCGCACCTTGGCAGCAGGGCAGTTGAGAGACGTTAGGCATTTTCGAATCCCGGATTGCATGAATTGTGTTTGAAGTCATTTTGTGTTCCTTTTGGTTCATTTTACTTCATCTCCGTGAAATTTAAAAGATACCGTGCTTGAGCCCTGTTACTTGATATTGAGGCGCTCCTTTTCGAAGCTGGCAAGGTTTGCCGCCATTTGCTTTTGGTTTCCGTGCCTGATAAAACGATGTTGACCCCTTTTCATAGCTAGTTAACTGCCTGATAGTTTCTGATTAGAAGCTACAAGTACGGTAGTAGCTTGCTCAGAGTGTCAAGCTGAAGAAGTGGAAATTGACATTAGAAGTCAACCAACTGGAAACACTCGGATGAAGGCAAGCAAAGTTGAAGTAAGCTGCCCTGACAATGTTTGCTGCTTGTCTTTCTAGGGAGGCCAGTATCTCCTCAACAGCATTCAACTCAAGCTGCAAAGAACCCTTCTCTAGATCTATAGAGGTTGAAACGCAGACCGGTATTGGCAATACTGCATACACAGTATAACATGGATATTAAATTATATTTTGTTGCTTGGGGTAATTTATTATAAGTAACATTACAAGACTGATCCGGTTAGAGCGCCCTCGCCGAATTTAATCGTGAATGGACGCCGGGTCAATGTCTGGTCACATCTTCCGTTTTCCCCGGTTGAGGTCATCCATCTCCAACCGAAAAACTTGGATCTCATTCTATTCGGCCACCACCACCAACCAACCAACAACAATAACAAACACAAGACAAGCAAAAGATCATTGCCATGACGCCAACAAAGATGAAGAAGGACAAATCCGAAATCATTATCAAAGAACCTCGCTCCAATGATATCTTACTTGGAAGAGGAGGCTCCTCGATCCACAATCCAAGCAATGTGAGGTAAGAATGTGAGATGGTGGTGCAGTGTGGGATTCGCGTTTTCTTCATTCGAGAGAGAGGTTCTCTCGGTGCACCGACGCAACAATGATGCGAGTATCTTACTCTTCTTGTCTCCTCTCATCTCTACCAACAGATATCGCGGCATGGTCAGAGAGCACAAAAAGGAGTATCAAACATTCACACGGCTTCAGAAGACACAGCTTGCGGAACAACTGGTTCGCACATGGCAAGATCAAACTCCTCCTGGACGATTCTTGGAGAAGGTACGTCTGACAAGTCGAAGAGACTGTGTTGTCGACGAGATGCTACTGCTGAAGCTTCAATGAGTAGATAGATCATCTCGTCATTGTCTGATGATCTCTTGTCCCTCACTCATTAAACTCTATTCTGATTGAATACTAACAGGACGACAAGACGGGCTTCTGGCATGTCATTCCCGAAAAATTGGCTCGACGCAAGACGTCGCAGCTTCTCCGTGAAGGAGCTCCCAAGATTCGACGTCAATTGAAGACCGAGTCGGTGCAAAAGAAGCAACAGAAGGAAGAGGAAGAAGCCAAACGAAGGGTTCAATCTCCACCTCCGCAGATGGTGCAACAGCCAGTCACCGCCTCGCCTGTCCCCGCCACGCCGGTTCCGTCTCAGCGACCATACTTTCCACCAGGCCACTCCTACAGCGTTCTGAGATCATCGCCTGTGCCCTCGCACCACCACCATCATCACTACGAATACAACATGTCCTATCCCATGACGCCTCCTCCTTCTCATTATCCCACGCCGCACTGGCCGCATTATCCCACGTACCAATCACCTAGTCCAGTGACAGTGCCTCCTATTACACCAGCAGCCCCTACCAAGCCTGGACCGACCTCCTCTCCGGCTCTGGTTCCTTTGGCTTCCAAACAGGACACTGTCCAGAAAACACACGTTACTCCTTTTACTCCCAGACCAATCAACAGCAGTACTACCAGGACTCAATCTGCCGCAACACCCCTCCAACCTATTACACTGGCCGACGTCAACCAAAAACCCAAGAATTACAAGCTGCGCAAACCACCCGCCGTCAGTCGCAGCAACAGCTGCAGCAGTACGGGAAGCAACTGTAGCGGCAGCAAAAGTAAGTCCAAGAGGGGCTTTGCTACAATCCCCAATCGACACGCAGGAGAGCCCTGGAAGCCGGTCGTCAAACCGCCGTCGCCCGAGTCGGTGCTCGACTTTTTCGACCACGCGGATGACGTCCTCTTGAGTGATTTGCCGTCTCCGTCGCTGAGTGACTTGCCGTCCCCTTCCTTTACGTGCAGTGACATTGATGACGACGATGATGATAATGCGCGTCTACTGGTGCCAACTTCTACCAAGTTCTGGGAACGAACCCCCCTCGAACCGTTGCACGAAGACCAAGAATTCTGCCCTCCCGTGCCCATTCGAGACTGTATGACGGTCCGAGAAGACTCCATCTCTTCGGTGCTATCCTTTCCACAACCCTTCTTGGCCGACTGCAATAGCAACAATCCAACCTTTTCCTTTGGCAGCAGCAGTTGTTTGGAGGGACCCAACCGATCCTTTGACAGTACCATGGATAGAGTCGTCCAAGCGGATTCCGATCTCGACCGCAATGCTGCCATTGATATCCTCAATGAACTCGACCGGGAAATGGAAGCCGAATTCTTGCTCCCCTGTCATTCTTTCTAACTCACAAGCAACAAGAGTCAGTCGAGTCTGTTGTCTCCATGAGCTGTTTTTCAATTCATTCATTCATACTTTTTCATACCCCCGATGATGGTGGCTGTTGCTGCATAACAACCTACATACACTTGTCCTTCTTCTTCGCTACATAAACCAAATCAATCAAAAACAAAAAATAATAATAAACCTCCTTCTTTGCGTCCTCTATTCAGGTACGATGTCTACGTAGTATTGACTCAGTTGGAAATATCGTGGTTAAATAGCTAGTCATGCAGCAGGCTGCTAGCTATTATCAGCAATAAGCCGACTGTTTGGCAGTCTTTGAGGTCTTGCAACCATTCATCGTCTGTCTTGCAAGTGGTGGGAATGATTCAATCATCTGTGACTGAACTTGACGGTGGAGGAACTTCATGCCTACCGGTATCGGTATTGGTACCACCATTGGCAACGTCTGTCCTGCACTCAGCTCGAACTTGTTCGGACGAACTACAGCATTAACTTTGTGTGTTCGAAGAGCAACAAATTTTGTTGTTTATTGTGATGAGGCCATTTCTGATTTGCCTTCTTTTCTGCGGGCAACACTCTTGATTCTTGAGCCATGAACATTAAATTTTATTTGTGGTGGACATGGATCGAAGCCAGGGTGCTGGTGAGGTATTCATCTTACTACCAGTATACATCAAACCTTCCAACGTCACCTTGAAGCTGTCGAGTAGCTCTGGCTTGCGGCCCTGGCCCCTTCCTTCGGGATAAATCCATACTAGTACAACAACAACAAGTTGTTCTGGGCGGCGAGTAAGAAAGCCTGACCGGTACATTCCAGGTTAGATCGACAACAGGTAAGTAAGGGGGCGACGACGACGGATTGCGGGGACTACTAACACATGAATACATACACAAAGAGCAAGCATCTGGTGGGGTGCAGGGCTATGCAACAATTTTGCGGAGACGAATACAGTTGGTTCAATCGAAGGGTCACATACAAGGTAGCCAGGTTTGTGGTTCCTGTGCTAGGCAGCCTCTATTGCAGAGTGCCGAACGTCCTCCAGGCGACAAAAGTCCGAAGTTAATCCCCGTGACACCCGACAACCAACCTCTATCATTGTTGATGCTATGCTACAATCTTAAATACAACCAAACATAGACATAGAACAATACTAACACATAGTAGACAATCTTTACAAACAAAGCTCATGGCTTCATTCTTTATACAGTAGTGGTTGTAGTTGTGCTAGCTAGTGGTAGTTCATAATCAAAGTAGCATCATTGTAGGGCAAGCTCTGGCATGTAAGCGGTGGTGACCATGATCACAGAAATGATACCGATATCCAGGCTGGCTGGTTTCCTGCCCTTCCGTTGTCTCAACCTTACTGATCCGGACTCAGTAGACCGGAGTGACACAAGCCTGGACGACAACATCACTTGGAGGTATCTCCTCCCGGAAGAATTGCCGGAGCTTAGTTTTTACTTGCTTCACCTTTCCAAGCGCTGAACCAAGCCAAAAGAAGTGCACTGAGGCCAGTCTGGTGCATGTCAAAGAACAGGAGACACATCACATCACTTACCTCCCCACTCATTGTAAAGCTTTTCAGATTCCTTTGCACGATACTCTGCCTCGTGTTCGTCATTCATAACGTGAAGGGCAAAATCGGCAAAGCGCTCGTTGATCATGGCCTGATCTTGAATGAAGCCCCTCCGAGCGGCCAACAATGCTGCGCATTCGAAGTGCTTCACAGCCAAGTGATTCTTTCTGGAAAGAGCGCAACGTTCCGCATCCAACAGGGCCTGTGGCAATCAATGCATTGGGTGAGGCATCCGGGCATCTCGTTGTTGGGTCCGACCTTGCATTCATGGCTTACATCAAAATGTACAACGTTGGGGCACCCCTTCTCCACCCAAGACTTGACGATCCGAGCCACCTTGCGGCCATACTTGATATACTTTTTGTTTCCAGTTTTGCGTCCTGCCGAGAGGCACAACACGGCCGTGTGAACACGAACATGGACAACGCCAACATTGCCTGGAAATGAGCAAATATAACTGAGTTGCACGACATGCATTGTGATGGGAGTGACACGATTTCCTTCACGCACCCGGGCTGCCGGTGGGATGCTCCTCTCCGTAGCGAAGAGCCAGCTCGGCACCGCGCTCATCATCACAAAACCAATAGGCCAGGTAAATCTGCATTCGATGTATCTGATGAAGGGACATGCCGTACAGAATAGTGTAACAGTGGTTGGTGAACCGGAAAGAACGCCCGTTGCCTCGGAGCTGCACGCAATTGTAGAGCACTCACCATTGCAAGTTCTCCGGCATGCTGTCTTCCTTCTGCGTCACAGATAAATTGAGGCGTCACAACTTCCCCACACAGTTCTGTTGGATCATCTGAACGACCAAGCAGGTGAAGGATTCCTTCCCAGGCAAGAGAGCTGATCTGAGAATGGTACACCAGAAGCTTTTGATGTTTCATTCGCTTGGTAAAGAAACGAAAGTCAGCCTCGATTGACTGCAGGGGGCGGCCCGCATAGAAGGCGAATTCCAGGTGAAAGAAGACCCCCCAAAAGGCACTGTCCAGATCGCCGGTGGCCATCCCCGACTCGTAGGCCCGAAGCGCTGGCTTCATACAGTCGTGGACAGGGATGGTCCAGTGAAAGACAGTAGCATGAGCTACAAAGTATGTTCGGGCTTCAACTGCCCTGCAATCGAACTTGTCAATCATCGAGAGCGCGTGCTGGCCATAGACCTTCCCACCTTGGATATCCTGATGAAAGGTTGTTGAGTCGACAATCTAGAGACAGCCACTTGCGCACCTCAATGCTACCAGCACCGTTACGTACCCCCAGTTTGCCACACAAAATGAGACCGACTTGACTGAAAGCTGGCGGTGAAAACGCAGATACTCCGTACTTTATAGTCCAGCTCAGACGTTTGAGGATGGACAAAGCGAGAAGCTCGGACTTCGCGTAGTATGCAAAGGTAGCAAGTTTGTCCATTAGTCGCATTGCTTCTATCCTCTTTGGGTCCGTCATTTGCTGTTGCTTTGCTATTTCCTCAGGTGTCCTATCTTTAATAGTAGCCTTGACTTTGATCAGCCCCGCTATAGTGACCAGTTTCCGTCCCCTTTTTGGAAAGGTGCAGCCTAGTTGCGCCAAGACTGTAACAAAGAAGTTTGCAGGTTAAAAACAGCTCGCGATACCCTGTCAGCTTGCAATGCTGCTGCCGGCATCGCACAACTGCTCATCCCATCACTTACCTGAAAGGATCATTTCTATTGCCTCCTCCAGCCGATTGCGACCACCGATAGACTCAATCAATGCATAGTATGCACGAAACTTGTCTTGAATGGGTCGGTCCTCCTGCGCGATGACCTCATTGCAGTGTCTCTCCATGTATTCGACCTCGCCAGTGACAAGCTCGGCCTCCGCTGCGAGAGAGAACAACTCCAGGCTGATTGCATATTGGCTTTCCCAGTGTCCTTTTGGAAGCAGATTGATACCTCTTCGTAGGTACACCCCCCCTGAAGCAAACGATGCTGATTGATTTGCTTTCTTTCCTGCCAACAAGTAGAGCCCCGCCATTCTGAGCCTCTTGGCTTCTGTCAGCTTGGGGAGGTAGAGGCTAACGTGTTCATTTAGAAGGTTCACAATGACGAATATGTGCTCTTCAATTTGCACAGGGTCTAGTTGCCCACAAAGGGCTTCACCTGCCCGAAACTGCAGCTCGGAAAACCTTTCAGGGGCAATCATACTCAAAGCCTACGGCGAGCGGAGGAGATGGGATAAGGTTGATTCCACTTGGAGACTGCTAAGTGGACACAATATGTCCGTATACTCACCGCCTCTTGAATCTTGTCATGGAGCCATTGGTAGCTCTTGGGGGGATGCTCTTCTACAAGTCCCACGTCCACACAGCGCCGAAGCTTAGCATTTGTGTCATGTAATCCTTCCTCCCCTCCGTTTGTGACCACACGCTCCTTCTCGGACTGTTGTACAAGGTACTCTTCTATATTGGGAAGTTGGTCCACAAGTGGGGTCAATATGTCTTCAGAGAAGCTGGTTCCAAGAAATGCTGCAAGAGGAAGTATTTGCCGCAAAGCAGAAGGCAACCTGGCCAGCTTGCCCTTCATCAAGTCCACAACATTGTCCGTGGCGATTGTACTGGCCCGAATCTCTCCTTCGTCCCAAAGCCACTTATTGAGCCCAAAATTGAACCTCAAAAGCTCTTCATCCTCAAGCGATTGGAGGTAATACCGAACATAAAAGACGTTCCCCGCCGTCTTTTTGTAGACAATCTCAGAAAGACCCTGCGTTTGGTTGCTGTCTGCGGACAACAGGTCTACCAGCATTTGATTGATATGAGTTTGCGTCAGGTTGCCCAAGACAATCTTTTGAACCGCAATCCCCTTTGATTCGTCTACATCTCGCATCCACTTGGTCACGAGATGGCCCTCATGGACTTCGTTGCTTCGGTACAACCCAACGACCATGAAGTTGTCCATGTCCAGACTACGATCTGTCAGCAAGACTTCGAGAAGTTGCATGGAAGCGATATCACTCCATTGAATATCATCCATCAGGAGGACAATGGGCCCAAATGAGCTGATGACACGAAGAAAACGGACAAAGGCAAAATGGAACTGGTTCTGAGCGTCCTTGACTCCGACCCGAGGCGACTGACTCCTGGTTGTCGCGTCATTGCATCCAAACATCGGGGACAAGAGGGGCACGAGCTGGACCAAAATGTGTGCGTCATTTCCCAGCTCCTCTTGTAGCTTGTGTTGGACTTGGGCGAACAAAGGGGAATCCATAAGGATATTGCAAAGTGTCCTCACAGCAGCAACAATGCCAGCGTAGGGTTCTTGCCCTTGATTGAGGTCAAACTTGCCCGTCAAGAAGAAGCCCTTGGCTTTTTCCAGGGGTTCCTCGAGCTCATGCGCCAAGGCAGATTTCCCGACCCCGCTTGGTCCCGATATCAACACCAGTTGGCGTTGATTGGAGTTATTCTTCTCGTCTTTCATCATCCGTCGGAAGCAGTCGCGTAGAAACTTTTCTCTTCGTCTCGGCCATACAGTTCCAGCCTTGAGAAACGCAGCTTGTTCATGGTAAAACCTTGAACTCTTGCAGTCGAGGCTCGGACAGAGGATTTGAGCGATGGAACCGCTGTGGAGCTGATTCTGTTTCTTCTAGAAACTATGCTTGTCCTTGTCCTTGCTGCCGAATCACCGCTGGAATACCCCATGCTCAGGTCATCGTTGGAATCAGTTGTCGTCAAGGCGGATGTATCCATACCATGATACATCGGATTGGCCTCCATGATTTGTAATTGTTTGGTTGTTTTTATAAATGGGAAAGTTAGTTGTTTGCTGTGTATTGTGATGATTGTTGTTGGCTCTTCAGTGGTTTGTCCTCGGACTTGAAGACTGTATCCACCGTACCGTTGTGGGATGGAAGCAATCTTTTTGTCTTTCTTACTCTAAACCCCCCTCTATATCTTTTTGTCTTTCTCATCATTTACAAATGCAGTCTTGTTGAATTTGGTGTTGCAGTCGTACATAAAGACAGAGAGGAGTTCTCACATTGACGTTCTGATTTAATACTAAAACAGACGGCACAAGACAAGGCAAGACAAGAGGAGTTCTCAATGACGTTGAAATTCACCTACTGATTTAAAACAGAGTGACAGTCATTAATGATGCTGTAATACTCACATACTCACAGCACCGGAATACCGTGGTACTGTGGTACTATTTAATAGTAACGTGGTACCGGTACCGGTACCGGTACAGGTACCGTACTCTTCCGTTGTTTTGCTTCTTTCGTTGCCTAGTAGGTGTTTTTAATCATCTCTGGTGATTCGCGAGATTGTTTTAGTACCTGTCTTTCGATCGAGGGTGCTCAGTCGAGTCGCTCCCTAGCTAGCTACTGGTAGTAGTAGGCTGCAGTGTCGTGCCATGATCATGTTTGGCTGGTGCTGCTACAGGTAGTCTTGCCTTTGCTTTGCTGATAAAGTGCCAAGTGGGCTGACGAACCAGAATCATTCATTCTCGTTTTGCTAGCTAGCTAGTACCGCCGCTCGTGAGATCTGCCAGTCTGTTGGTGCAAGCTTGATACAAATTACAAGCAGTATGGTCATACAAAAGCAAAGTCTTGAACAAATACTTTTTTCGATTTTTACTCCAGTGGGTGCTGAAGAGCCAGCTTTTTCGGCCGTTGAAGCTTGGTAGTTTGGGAGCGGTTGCCCAATCCACGATCGTACCACGCTTTCTCCACCTTGGCCGTACGCTGTATGTACCTCTTCCTCGCCGTGGGTTCGGAAGTTGTTCTTCTAGCTAGCACTGCATTGAAGACTTTGCACTTTTTCTGGCCAAGCATTGGAGGAATACTGTCTTTGAACCTCCAAAATAGGTTCAAAGTGGTTTGCTGTTCTCTTGTGGTGTGTTTGTCGTGGTGTTTTCCTCGTCTCGAACGGTTTGCTCCCAATGCAAACTGGTGCGGGTGGTGGGAATCGAATCATCTGCGACTGAACTTCCTGGCTTCTTCTACAGTACCGCTAGCTAGGTACCGGTACCTGGTACTGGTACCAAAGGACCTTCATACCGTACCAATTGCTACCGGTACCAGTAGCCTGCACTTTTAGCTCGCATCTTGTTCGGAGGAATTGCAGCAATTTTTGTGTGAACATAATAATCTCCAACAGAGGAACATGAACATAATCTCCAACAAAGTTTGCTTGGTTATTGTGATTTGCCTTCTTTTCTGCGGGCCACACTCTTGATTCTTGAGCCATGAACATTTATTTGTGGTGGACATGGATCGAAGGCTACCGGTACTGGTGAGGTATTCATCTTGTTATTTCCAGTATATCAAACCATTCCAATGTCACCCTGAAGCTGTCCAGCTAGCTCTAGCTACTGTGGCCCTGGCCCCTTCCTTCGGGATAAATCCATGGCTGCTGGCTGCTGGCTCAGCTTTCTTTGGCGTCCCATATTTAAATATGCATGTCTTCACCCGTCAGAGCTTCAGAGCAGGCATTTGGTGGTTCCAATGTTTATGGATGGCATCATCTGTGACGCACCAGAAGCGTTTCGGGTGTCCTGTCCCCCTTGAATCCTTCCACGTCTCTATCAATTGGTTTTCCAAATGCTTAAAGATCCGACATGCAAAGCGAGAAGAAGAACCCCTTGACATCAGGTGTCAACACGCTGACACGGTCCTCTCCGCATTTGGATCTTTCGAGTGAATTTCAGTTTCTCGCAGAAAATTGTTTTTGGAAAGCTAGGTAGACACTAGCTAGAGTGACAACAAGTTTGGAAGTGGAAATATGGATATGAAGTTTGTTGTGCTCCAGCGATGCTCACACGCGCTCTGGCCATCCATTGCAGCTTGATTGGGCCAGACCATTTCCAAGAAGCTCAATAAAGAACCAGTTGTTTTCTTCGTTTACATATCTCCGGAAGCATTTTGTTCTAATAAGATATATAATGAGTTCTAAAGGTACCGGTACCCAAATTGACGACACGCAACAAACCAACAGACCAGCGGATGTTGGTTAGCTAGCTAGGCTAGCTAGAAAAAGATAGAGCCCTTGACTTGGCGCGAAATCAAGCTCTTGCTTGCTTCAATGTGATCTCACTCTAGACTTGCCTGGGGCTCCGGCAGTTTGGAGGAACTCGTAGCAATGCCCCGATGGTCCCTACAACCTCCAATGCCGGTATTTTCCCTCGAATCCTTTGCCGATATCTTTGACAAATCTTTCTCAGCACTGCTCTGTTAATAGCTCACAATTTGAAGCTAGCCTCAGTGAAGCTGCCTCATTATTTGCTTGCCCCGTTTTCTTTGAGAATTTGCCACCAAGAAGATTTCACCATGTCGAACCAAAACGGCATTGCTCTCATCGGACGAGGTGAGTCCGTGCTCACGGGCGCCTCCCTTGAAAACCTCGGAAGGCAACGCACAGAACTGGACGACAGCGAGACGGCAGGTCAAGGTGGCCTGGGCATCCGCCAGGACTGTGAAGGCGGTATCGAAGACGGGGAAAACGTCGCTTTGTTGGCAGACTCTTCTGGTTGGATCTTCCCCCAGGTGAAGCTTACAACCTGGAATCCTGAGGACGAGAAGCAGTGGACCAGCTATGGAAGCAGCATTGCCAGGAGAAACTTGATTGCCTCCATCCCCAACTTGACATGTTCCTTTGGTGTCTGGCTTGTCTGGTCTGGTAAGTGCTCTGCAGGACCCGCATTTGAGGGCGGATTGCTAGCTTGCAAGGTGCGTTGCTAACGATCGACGCTTTCAATCTCAACGCGTCTCTGGTAGTCATTGCGACCAGGATCCAAAAGATGCACGATGCAGATCCCGAGGTATACCCCTTCCAGGATTGGGAGTCCCCTCAAGGAAAAGACGTAAGCTTGGCCATCGACATTGAGTCCTTGTGTGCACTTTTGATCTGCATCGCCTTACGCAGGCTTTCGTTTCCTTGCCCCTTTCTTGCAGTACAAGGCCCTCCTGTTCTTGCTCCCTGCCATTGCTGGTTTGTCTGGAGGTACCCTCCGTATCCCCAACAGCTTCTTGACACAGGTAGCTGGTGGACGAAATGTGGTCTACTCCACCAGCGTCATCCTCTGTATCCCGATGATTATTTCTGGCATTGCCCTGGGCAACCCAAGGTGCCCATTCAACTTGTTGATTGTTTGCTCGCTTCTCAGTGGTGCTGGTGGAGGAGCCTTTGCTTCGTCCATGAGCAACATTTCCTTCTACTACCCCAAGAAGCAACAAGGCTACGCCCTTGGCATGAATGGAGGACTTGGCAACCTGGGAGTCAGTATCTCTCAGCTTCTTGCCCCCATCTTCATGACGAGTGCATTCGGTTCCGCGCCCGTGAGCCCGAATGGTGCTTCTGGTTGGCCTGCCAATGCAGGTTGGCTTTGGTTTCCTCTATGTGCTGCGTCGGCTATCTTTGCCTACTTTTACATGAGCAACCAGCCAACCCATGGAAGCAAGTCCCAGCTCATGAGTCATGTCAACTTTTACTGGATGGAAATCGTTGGATTCATTGCCGCATCTATTGGGTGCTTGACGCTGGTTTTTACTCGTGACTCTGCCATGGTCAAGACTTCCGGTGGACAGGTCGGTACATCCCTGAACACTCGTACAGAGCACCTTTAGATGCTGCCTCACATCTTCATTGCTTCTTACTTCGGTTTTAATAGGTTGCCCACAAGTTCCTCCTCGTGTTGTTGGCTGCCTCTGCCGAACACATCTTCCTTTGGTACATCACGCCCAAGAAAGCCAAAGTCCGTGTCCACAAGCAGGTTGTCATTTTCAAGAACAAGCACACATACATCATGACATGGCTGTGAGTCTGGGTGCATGATTGGACTGAACGTGGACTTGGTATCACACCTCATCTCATCATCTGTCACTTGTCTCTCTTCCATTGCAGGTACATTATGTGCTTTGGAAGCTTCATTGGTTACTCTGGCTCTTTCCCCAAGCTGATTGTGGATCTCTTTGGCTACGTCAATGGCGATGGCTGCAAAGTTGATGGCACTTTCACTCCCGGCGGCGAAGAAGCGGCCTGTCTAAAGAACGGAGGAGAGTGGCTTGTTAACCACGAGTACGTCAACCCCAACGCTCCCAACAGCGACAGCGTTGCATGGCTTGGAGCGGCTGTGGGATCGCTCATCCGTCCTGTTGGAGGCGTACTTGCTGACAAGTTTGGTGGAGCCAGGTGCACCATGGTTGCTATCATCTGGTGCACTATTGCTGCTTTCTGCCAGGGGATTCTAGTGAAGAAAACCCGAGACCTTGATAGGCCCGAAGAGAATTTTGGTTGGTTCGTCTTTTTGTTTCTAAATCTGTTCTTGACCACTGGTTTTATGAACGGAACGACCTTCCGTACAATTGGAGTCCTTTTCCCACCAGAAGAGTCTGGCCCTGTCCTTGGTTGGTCCTCTGCAATTGCCAGCTACGGTGCCTTCATCATCCCAACCATGTTTGGCATCGCCATCAAGGCGGGTTCCCCTGAAGTTACATTTTATGGTCTAGGTGCATACTATGTCACTTGTGCATTCCTCAACTTTTGGTACTATCTCCGCCCTGGCTGCGAGGAAGATCTCTACCAGACACCAGCAACTGCGCCCAAGGAGGAGGAGTTGGAAGAACCTGAGGATTCTGACCTATCACCCAAAAAGGATGAATCTTTCACCAAGGATGGCTCTGACACTGACAAGAACAACCTTGACATTGTGGTGGATTGCTAAACGTCGCTTGCGCAGTTTCTGACAAGGACTATGCATGAACGATATGGAGACAAAGCAATCGCTGCGAAACGAGTGCAGATCGCACCATCCGGTGGCTGCTTGAGCTCAATCCAGACTATATGTTGCATATTACATTTTGAATTACACGGCTTTGAAAAGCTGGCTGCGACCTGCGACAGCCACACTGTTTCTAACCCCCCATTTAAAATCTTAACGAAACAGAATCAGCCAAAGAAAAGTACACAGATAGACAGCGGTCTTCGAAATGGCAACGATCCATAGATCTACTTGTGACGCTGAGCTGCGATCGTAGGAGGAGAGGTCTTTCGAAACAGCATCACCGTTTCATTTTTCATTGCCAAATTGAGCCCTCACTCTTCCATTGTTGTCGCCAAGTCGCAAGCAAGTCTCAAGCTGTAAAGAGGACCGTCGTCATGAGTGAGGCAAGATTTTGATGCTGAAAGGCTTTGGGCCTCCTTTCTGTGTAAAAAGCCTTCTGTTCTTTTCCTCTTTGTTCCACGAGGAGGGCGACTCTTTCGTTGTGGTCACAAAATGTCAAACGCGAAATTGCACGTTCCTTCATTGGATCGCATCAAGCAAGAAGAAAGATGGTGTCAACCATGTCAACGCGTGAAAACACTCGATCAAACCGAACCTCTTCCTTCATTGGAGTTGCTTGGCTTTCCTCTAAAGTTCTCACAAACGTCTTATCACCCAAGACCACAAGAATTCCAAAGTCACTTACGTGCTTACTTGAGAACCATTTTTGTTGTTGAGAAGCACCATGGCGCCCAGCATCCGGAATCCAGCGGTCGTCGCCCCGGTAAAGACGGTGGAGGCCATCCGTCATCACTCGCCTCAGGCTGCCATTGACGGCGACTCCTATTGGAATTGGCCTGCCGATGTCGTCGACACGGATCTCAGCGAAAATTCAGTGCCAGAATCCTCCGAGACGGAGCACTGTGCTGTCGACACTACTGACAACAAACCTGATCTAGAGCAAGGCAAGCAAGATGACACGACTTTTGTGGATGACGATGCGTACTGGGCCGAAGAGCCCTGTTGTGAAAACAAGACTGTCGATGTAGACTATAGTATTGACTATTCCTCCCGCAGCATTCTGGGCAAGGGCACCAGAACGACCGTTCGCAAAGCCATTTGTCGTACCACCAACGATCGATTCGCCATCAAGTCCGTCCGTAAGATCCATACCAAGGAAGCCTCCATCCTGAAACAAGAAGCCTCCATTCTCAGTCAATTGCGTCACGAGAACATTGCACAGTGCCATCGGGTCTACGAAGATTCCAAGTCCATTCATTTGGTCTTGGACCTTTGCAAGGGCAAGGAAGTCTACGAAGAAGTGGCACTGTTGGCCAAACAGAAGAAGACTCTGTCGGAATCCACAGCGGCAGCTATTGTGAGACAAGTCTTGCAAGCCGTCGCCTACTGCCACGATCGAGGCATTGTCAACAGAGACATCAAATTAGAGAACCTCATGTTCCAGAGCAAATACAAAAAGTGCAGTCAAGACAAAATCCGCATGGTCGATTTTGGACTGGCCACTCGGATTAGTAGTGGTACAGGGCAAATGTTGACGGAAAAGGCGGGCAGTCCCTACTATGTGGCACCAGAAGTCCTCAACGAATGCTACAATGAAAAATGCGACATTTGGTCCCTGGGAGTCCTGACGTATGCACTCCTCTGCGGAGAAGCTCCCTTTGTCGGCGCCAGTACGGCAGATACCTTGGACAAGATACGAGCTGCTACCAGCACAGCCGACATTTTTCATCAAGCCGTGTGGCACCATGTGTCCAACGATGCCAAGGAGTTCATCCGGGCTTGTCTGGAAAGAGACCTAGACACCCGACCGAGTGCGCAACAACTCACAGAACATCCTTGGATCGTTCATCACCATCATCATGCCAGCAAGAAGAAACAACCAACGAGTCCCATGTCCAAGTTTCTTCACAAAGCGTTTGGTGGTCATCGTTGATGGACAAAAAAAAACAAGGTGTAGAATATAAAGTGTAAACTAACATACATGCAGGGAATCACTGAAGATACCACAGCCTTCCGAGCTCTGTGCTTATTGGCAAATGCTGCTTACATCGTTTGTGCTGCTGTGTTGCACTCACGGAGTTTGGGAAAGGCCAAGCTGGGTCTGGATGTGGCATGGAGGGAGACGGGCAATGGTGAAAACCGGAGAGTGCCGCCGTCGGGTTTCCGGCGGAGGAGCCAGCCCTGGTGGGATGAGGGATCCTAGCTAGCTAAATGCTTTTTTCGGTCTGTAGAGCACCCGAATTCAGTTGCCGACGCATCCGCATCCTCGTCCCCCAATGACTATCAATTCTTCGAAACGTCGCTCCATTCTATCTGTCAGCCCGAGTATCCATGGTGGGTGTTTGATTCAAGAAAAATGAACGGGTTACTCGAAAAAAGAACCGCCAGGGCCAGTCACAAACTAGACAGTCTGGAGAGCTGTCGCGAGAGACTCCACCGTCTCAATGAAGTTGGAAAGAATATTGCAAAAGTCCGTATAGGAGATTTCATCTGTGCGCTCGGAAAAGACAAAGACAACATCACCACTGACCGGGTCCAAAAGCAAACCTCCTCCACGAGTTTGTTGCTGCAGATAATTCATTTCCATCACCTTCTGCAGGATATGGTCCTGGTTGACTTGATCGCTCTTCTTCAGTAGTGTTGTCCACACAAAGAAGGAAGGAGTGTGAGGGGCTTCAATCACGATTGGCCTGCCGTTAGCCACAAAGGCTCCGATTCCTTTGGCGTTCAAGCGAAAACTCTTGCCTTCGCCAGCTGATCGACTGATCCTTTCCAGATGATTGTCAATGATTGTTCGTCTGCTCGCCTTTGCTGCTGAACGATCCTCGGGTGACGAAACTCGCTGTGAAAGTGCTCCGAGGTCTAGATCGTTGAGGCCCTGCAAAGCTACAGCGATGTCACTGAACGACTCGAGGCCGGTGCCTTTGCTCCCAGCCAAGAATGACTCCACTCCAACGAGGCTGGCCTTTGTCTCTTGCGACGTCTTGGCCCCCCTTGATGATGTCAAGCCAGTATCAGCCTCCGGAGAACACTGAACCAGATTCTTTTCGATTGTTTCAATCGAACTTTGAAGCACAGGGTCGCTCACTGCTTCAGCTTGGCTTTGGCGCATTGCTTCTGCAATTGAACCCACTTCAGCTTCATAGACTTCTTGAAGCAAAGCCAGAGCTTGTTCGCGCTGTCCAAGCTGAAACAGTTGAGAGCTGACATGAATGTAGGATGCAGAAGTGTCGGCGTGGTCTCTGCCAAGGAACTTTTCCCTGATGGAAAGTGCCAAGCGATGCGAGTGTAATGCTTGGGGATGATTGCCTTCCTCTGCCAGAATTGAACCGATGCTCTGATGCGAAAGAGCGACCTTGGGGTGGACATCCCCGAAGACAGACTGCCGAATCTCCAGGGCTTTGGTGTGGTTGTCTTGTGCAGCTTTCAGGAAGCCTTGTAGTTGGAGCGCGATGCCCAGGTTGTGATATGCATCAGCAGCCTCAGCGTCTTGACATTTCCCCAGGCGGAAAGGGTCCAAGATCTTTAGCGCATTCGTCAGTTCCACCTTAGCACCAGTGATGTCGCCCTGGGCTAGAAGGACTTTGCCAAGCCCGATCATTGTGCTCGCGGTGTAGGGGTGATTTGGGCCACATGCATTCGTGAACATGGTACCCGCTTTCATAAGCCATTCAAATGCGGCTTCATTTTCCCCGTTCCTTTGGAACAAGAATCCCAGCTTTTTGCAGAACAAAGCGTATTCCAAATCATCTGCTTTGCCCGATCCCTTCTTTTGAATGAGGTCTTCAATGACACTCCTGACCCAGCTGCGCAGACTATTGATCACCTGGTCATTGAGCGCCCTGTAGCCTGGGTTGTCTTCCACCAGTCTTAGAACTCTAACTCGATCTTCTTCGACTGATGCATCGGCCTGTTGCACCTTTGTTTTCGCCAAGACGTCATACAGCATGTCAACGTCTCCAGCAAAATCAAGGTCGCTGCTGAACATGGTTTGCTCCAAGCCTTCTTTCTCTTCAGGGGGCATTACAATTGATACCTGGCAACCCTCTTTTAGCGCAGTAAAAATTTCGAAAATACACCAGACACGGGTGAGATATCTTGGAGAGTTCCATGGAGCCATCATTGGCAATACATGCCCTACTCCGGTGACACGGCTGTAGAAAATGCGTCGAAACTCTTCGAAAGGTACCTCCTTCCCAGCTTTCCTATCCTCTACGATTCTGTGCTGATTGTTGCAGAGACAACAGATCCAGACATAAAGATGCTTGGGGTCCAGTCGGTTTGCTTCGCAATAATCATCCAGAGTGGCAACAATGTCACCAATCGCGTAGCCCCAGGTATAGCTGATCATAACCGATGCTTTTCCAATATTCTCACCACCAGAGAGGCAATGAACATAGGCTGCTCCTTCCTTTCCGTCCATTGGACAAAGTACTCCAACTCCTTTTCGGCGGATGACGCCCATCGGACCACCCAGGTTCTCAAGCTCGTAGATCTTGCTGCTTTTATCAAATCCGGCCATTCGTACGTGTGCCATAAAGGTTGTTTTCAGATGGTGTACGCTTACACCCATGAGATCAGCGTCAGGCTTTGGGATCATGTCGGGTCGTGGAGGGTTGCGCGCAGCCTCGTCGCGTAGGTGGGTGATATCCGAAATGAGCTGCTCTATGACGCCAACATCGGGCTTTGGAAGCGCAGGAAACTCCTTGAACCTAATCAGTGCTTTATTGCACTCGTCCAGTGCCCCTGAAGTATCTCCGTTCAAGAAAAGTGCTCTGATCAACAGCGGAAGGACATACAAGGTTTTCGCAACGTCATTTGTCATCCCGGCTGCATCGATCGTATTCAAACCTCTTCGGAGAGATGCCGCAGCCTTCTCGTGGGCTCCATCGGAAAACAAAGCACAGCCTTCCATGAAGTGTTTCGTTGCTTCCACCAATGGTGCGGCCGCATTGGCTTTGCTCGTACACTTTTCGCCAACGTCGAAGTCGCAAATGGAGCAAGAAAATGCAACTGCGCAGTCTTTCGCCGTGCAGACATCACATACGACGCCCGCAGCTTTTCTCTCTGATGGACAAGGATGCATTTGGTGTCCATTTGGACACGCAGGTCGTGGGACCTCTTGGCTATCTTTGCCAGTGCGGATTGCAGTGCTCTCGGTCTCTGATTGCTTCGTTGGTTTTAGTCCTGCGTTTGCGAACATCGTGATTTCCTTGTCAAGCATAAGAGCAGCTATTAGAGGTGACGATCGAGAGGCATCAGCAATCCTAGTGAGAATTCAGCAATGCAAGGCCAAAGTAGCAACCAACTGGTCCACACGTACTGTCAATGGCCATTTCGAGTATGTTTCGAAAGTCAACAGCAGTCACTTCTGCCGCCCTGTCTGAGTAGCAGAAAAGCATATCACCAGTCTTTGACTCCATGCCAAGGCAGCCAGAGCGGGTTTCCTCTTCGAAGTAAAGTCGATAATTGAGCTCCAGTGCTTTCCGAAGAAGCCTTTTATCTTGGCCGACATTTGTTGCAAGGATTGCGTATATAAGAAAGTTTGGAGCACCCGAAGGAACTTCAATCACGATCTGCAGATGCTTGTATCGTATGGCGCAAATGCCCTCGTCATTCAACCTCACATCCTTGCCGATGGAGTGGGAAAAATGAGCGAGGAAGGCGTTGACCCTTTCTCGGCACTCCACACCAACCGTCCCCAACTTCATGCGAGCTGCATCATATTTTCGCTGCGCGGCAATGGTATTTGCATGGCCCTTACCCAGCAAGGCTTCATGAATGCTGATACTCTTCTGATACTGGGTCACCGCCTCCGAGAGAATGCCCCCGGCAACCAATGCATCGGCAATGTCATTGTAGCATGTTGCTGTTTGCAAGTGACTTTCTCCATGGCCAGACAAGGCAATTTCCAGGGCCTTTTCGTGTGCCTCTTTTGCCTGGAGCCAATCATGGGTGCCCAGGAGTGCCTTGCCCAGAAAATGATACGTCGCGGCAGCATTTTCGCTCATCCCCCCTTGATTGGCAAGAGCCTTTTGTAACGAATCGACGGCTTGTGCATACTCTCCATTGTCGACCTGCTTCATGCCTAACTTGAGGTAATTTTGTGCTTGAGTGGAAGTATTGGACGGGGGGTCATTACTACTTTCCCTTCTCAGATAGCCTGCTTCAATGGTCAAAACATCATTTGTCTTTTCGAAAATATCCATGAGCTGGTGTCTTGTCATGCCAGCTTGGAGAGCCACACCATTGATTTTTAGAATGTGCATGCCGGGCTTGATGTCAGTCTCGAGAAAGGGTGAGCCTTTGGCAATCTCATAAAGGAGAACTCTATGGTCCCGGTCTTCCGCCAGTGCCAGGCCCATCTCGCCGAAGGGGCGGTCCCATGGTACAGCTGCCGCCACCGAATCTTCTTGGAGGAAGAGGTCCTCCTCTTGAACTTTCTTCTGCCTCCTCAAGTGACCTGCCTCTACGGTCAGCACATCTTTTGTTTTCCCAAGAGCTTGGATGAGTTGATCTTTGGTCATGCCAGGTTGGAGGACCACACCATTGATTCTCACAACATGCATGTTGGGCTTGATGTCCGTCTTGAGAAATGGCGATCCTTCCGCTATCTCAGCAATGTAGATTCTTCCCTCATGGTCTCCTGCAAATGCCAAGCCCATTTGGCCCATGGGGCGATCCCATGGTACAGCCGCCACTACGATCTCATACTCCTGGTTGTCTCGACTTTCTTTGTATCGGCGCCAAATCTTCCAAGCCACCGCCAACAGACTGGCCGATGCCAACGCCACTGCGACACCTGATGTGTAGTTCCTGGCTGTGCTGCTCATGGTCGCTGGATACCAGCATCGAAGGATCCCATGCCTTTAAGGCATCTCACGTCTCATCGCTTTTGCCTTGGACGAAAGAATTGAAGCAAAAGATCGATTTTCAGACGCGTTTGTACAAATTATCAAAGCAACAGAGCTGTAATACCTTAACAGTGTTGAGCCAACAAAGCTGATTATTACTTTGCGCGACCAACCTGATCTTGGCATCATTCAGAGGTGACTGATGGCCAATGACTCGATGCCTCCAGCTTGCCAGATCTTTCGCCTTCCGACCACAGGACCACAACTTTGCTGCCTCGACTTTGGCATCCCAGTGAAGTAGTAGCAATAACCAAGTGAAAGAAGAAGCAACCAACACAACCAACGAGCAAGTGTTTTCTATCGTAGCTAGCTAGTTTAGTAGAAGGATAATAGAAGAACCATGGATCTGTTGAAGGATCTGAGTATCGATAAGATTCGCAATGCTGCCGAGGATGCGTAAGTTGTCTCATCGGAGGGTTGATTTTGTACCAGGCCTACGTAGATTCTACGAGAGAGTTTCTCACTTGTCACGGTGCCAATGCTGGTCTTCTCTCTTCTTCTCTTGGTATCTCTTTTGCTTGCAACTGACTGACCTTCTCCCATCTGACTCTATTATCTTTTCGTATACCCATGCCTTCTTCATCTGCTACCTACCTGTGTCTCTACTATAATGCCTGGTCTTCTACCTGCTACCCATCGAAATACCCCCATTATCACTGACTTACTGACTTGATAATACTATCTGGTCACTAAACTTTCCAGTTTGAATCAAGTGAAACCCAAAACCGATGTGGAAGCTCGTGTCTACGAAGTACTGTCCCACAAAAACTGGGGCGCTGCCAGTTGGCTCGCCAGTCATCATCAACCCAATTGCCCTGACCCTGGATCAACAATAAAGTTGCAACAATTATCACCCGCATCATGTGGGAAAATATCGAGACGCAGCGTCCTTCGGCCTGGCGGGTCATTTTCAAGGGACTGACACTCTGCGAACATCTCGTCAAGAATGGCAGCGAACGATGCGTCGACGATGCCCGCAATCACGGACACGTTCTTCGAAAATTGCATCAATTCAATTAACCCACATACAAATCGAAGGCACCATTGATTAGTGTATGATTG
>CAICTM010001427.1:0-29482 GCA_903772945.1 Seminavis robusta | reverse complement strand
GTGGTCCCTAGATGTTGGACATATGCTTGGCTATTGTAGATGCCATTGTCAGTGTGATATGATTGCACAACAACCCCATGTTCGATACAACATCGTTCGTATGTTCTTTGGCCATGATAGTATCAGAAGCATTTAATGTTACTTGGTGGTGGGCAAAGATGACAGACGATGCAGCATCACAAAATATTGAGTTTCCACAGAATTTATTGCTATCTTGGTCTCTTCCGGGCAGTATCCAACAATCTCCCTCTGACTCTTGACTCCAATTGATCACGTAAGGTTGTCATTACCCGGCTCCAATTGTTCTTTCTTAGCGCTCCCTGTTTGTCTGGGAGTTTCTGTTGACAGTGGTGTGATGTCATGGGCCTTGACTTGTTTTCCATATTGACAAGCGCCACATTTAGGATGCTCCCCGACCCTGCTTCTAAGCAAACCGAGCCCCTTCTTGTCTAAGAAAACACCCAACCCAAGAGATTGGACATTGGAGAAGGACATATGTCCCAACTTGTAATTGCCATTGCAGCCAGATTTTGTCAAAAATAGAAAGGTTTCTGTTGTTGGTATGTAGAACTGAAATCATTGCTTGTAAAGAAGAGAGTGCCTTTCCCTTTGGGAACAGAGTAAGTGTTGGTAGAAAACTGGAGTCCAAACTTCATTTGTAGCTTTTTCTTTCCTCCCGTATTGCATTCAGCATGGTCGTGGTAGACTCTAAAGTGATCGCTGAGTTTGCATGTTTTTGGGTCAAGTCCTTGATGGTACAAGAAAGCTTTAGGGCTTAGGAGTCTGTTTGGAAGATAAAGATGAATAAGAACCTGCTCCCGAAATGACACAACATTTGGTTGCTCATCCAAAGTCTCCCAATCAGTAGTGCCGAAGTATTCAATGCTCAGACCTCCAGCGATACTTCCTAGGATAATTGGTTCGTAAAGCTTTCTGATAGAATTTGGGTCAACATCACTGAAAGTATCGGTGCAAGAATAGGAACAACCACTATCAAAAATAGCACTGAAAACATATGGGCAATAAGAAGTTGCTTGGGCAAAGGATTTTAGAAGGTGGGATGCGTTGTTGGAGAGACAGAATGTGTGGTGCCGTGAGACTGTGTGTCTTCAGTTCTCCCCGCATTGATCGATAGCTTCGAAGCTGTTTTCTAAAGCAAGATCACTGGAGAGCTGGAATGATTCTGCCCCAGCGACTGAGTTTCCCAATGACTCCAAGGAGCCCCATCAGCTTGTATCTCGACAGGTTTCTGTTAGCCCGACATTTTCGAGGAAGCCTGGTTGGAGTTGTGGGTTGCGAAGAGACGACATAGGTGTCCTTAAGAGTTAATTTATGCTTTTAAGAAGAGACATCGGTGTACACAGGTCGAAGAATCATTTCTGGGAATTACAAGTACTGAGTCTGGGTCTGGATCGGATCAAAATGTTTTGGCCAATTGAAGCTGGAAGAACAAGTTTGGTGATGCAAAGAGAGACACTGAAGAAGGTTTAACCTTTGCTTAGAAGCAATTGTAAAACCAAAAAG
This sequence comes from Seminavis robusta, assembly GCA_903772945.1. Taxonomy (NCBI): domain Eukaryota; phylum Bacillariophyta; class Bacillariophyceae; order Naviculales; family Naviculaceae; genus Seminavis; species Seminavis robusta. The sequence continues at coordinate 27,958 of CAICTM010001427.1, read as the reverse complement.
CAACACACTGCACCCGGAGACATATAGTCCAATGAGGACATGGTGGGGAAAGATGGGATCAGAGAAACACAGCCATTTTAGTCTGGTGAGACTGAAAAAGGTTGCCTCCTTCCAAGAATCAAGGGCTGGAATTCGAGTGTATTTGATATCTGAAAGATACTCATCTTCTCCCTCCAATAATGAGAAGGAATAGACCCGGAGATAGAAAGGGCAAAATGGGCAAAAGAATCAGGCAATGAGAAACACTGTTGCCTAAGTGTGTTATTCTGCCTGAAGCGTCACATGAAAGCCCATAATAGGTAGCTGAAGATGAGCGGAGGTCTCATCAGAGACTAGAGATCGACTGTTGCAATGTTGACCTGCATGAGATCAAATCAACCCAATATTGGACTGGCAGTGTATAAATCATCAGTGGCTAGAACAGGGACATCATGCAGCGGACATAGGTAATCCATGGGGAAGAAGCAATGTTGCCACCAGCAGTGATTGCGGTCTGATGCTGGAGCAGCGGTTGGTGGAGGAGTTTTGCCACCAGAAGAGGGTGCCCTGTAAGGAAACTTGCGGAACCCACGATGTTCACTGTGAAATGAATGTGCCTTGGAAACCTCCATTCGAGTTAGCACCAACCATTCCCATCAAACAGAAATGGTGTGTTGGGCATCAATCGGGAGTCTCCTGGAGGCGATGGAACAAGCTGTTCTTTGATAGAGTGTGACTCTGGAGTTGGTTTCCAGCACTCCAGACGTTTGTCCTTGGAGCACCTCGCTAGACACTGGATCGTTCTATGGATGATCAGTAGCTCCACAATCAAAGCAGTGCCGCCTCCACGAGGACGGTACCGCCACTGGTTGATCCATCTGTTTCGATCCTGGGTGAGACTTCCGACTCTTGGCCTCAACCGCTTTGTCATATTGCTGCCTGGAAGGCTTGGCCTGGGACCCTTGGATCCAAGATTTGGGCAAGTACAGTAAGTTTCTGGTTGATTAGGACACCGATAGAGGGCATGCAGAGTCATTCAAAGTGTCGATGTGCTTCCAATTGTTTGTTCCCATAGTTGCTATCAAATCCGTTGATGTCACTCTTGAACAAAGCTCATTGGACTTTGGTTCGAAAGTAATGGACACCCAGTACCAAGGAGACCTCTAGGGATGTGCTGGTTAGTTCAGGCATGGATCACTGGAATGAAGTTCAATCGAATCTCTTTGATGATCTTGCTTGCATCGACAACATAATGGTAACATTCTCCCCAGTGAACTTTGTGATGTCCAAGTGAAGAAGCTTTGCTTTGGAGTTCAAATCTTGCTGAGAAAAGGTCTGTATATCTTCTCAGAAGAGCCAAGAGAAGTTGGGGCCCAATTGTGCTTGGCTGAGGAAACATATGTATTTGCATTCTCCTGAAGGCATCAGTGCAAGAATGTTAGAGACAGCCTTTCCTGACCAGGCAAGTTTGGTCATAGATCTTACTGGAAGACAGGAGTTGCTTCAGAGTCCAGCATCTGACGAATCCGAACCCCATTGACTGTGAGTCCTGATGCCATTTTTCCATCATAGACTGAGACCTGTCCAGGAGCAGTGAACATGTGATTTATTATAGTGTTGTATTGAGATCTCCAACAAAACTGAAGACCCCTTCCATCCATGTTCAGTCATCATACATTTCAAAGGCGATGAGAGAAGCTAAAACATGGGACCCAGAGGCATTTACTCAGTCAAAGTCGAGAAAAGGAGACTGGGGAATCTTCATCCTTTCTTGCATGCCAATTCATGGCTGGAGTGTAGTGTGATTTTTAGATGTCGTCTCCATGAAAACCCTGAGGCATAGGGGGCTTTGAGGTTCCTTTCCCAGTCCACTGAGCCGGATCCTGTCCAGGCTCAGTGTGGTTGATACCTCCAAGCCGAGGGGCTTCTGTAAGCTTTGTCTTCTCTTTGGTTTTCCAATGTGCTGGAGGAGCTCCTGGAATTGAACTGCGGTCAATGGTGCTGCAGTCATGATTGGAGGATCAGATGGTGGATGATTGGATCAGATTCAAAGAAGGCTTGTCTGAGCCTTGTGACTGAACAAGGATGCTGATGCTGGCGCTGCTGTTGAAGATGAAGATGCTGAGGCAGAGGAAGCGTCAAGGTCCTCAAGTGAGAATCAACAAGAGGGCAATGGAATGCAACACGGCACGATAGTGGCAACAGTGACACGAGGAGGAAGAAGAGCGCGGTGGACCAGTCAATCGAGTCAATCGAAGTTGGAATTTATGAGCTTTCCAACAGTTCGTTGAGTTGTTTGCATCGTTTAAACGACCAACTGCAAGCCAGTTCAATCGACCAATCCCGTTCGGCCGATCGGTCGAGTTGTTCGGCGAATCGCTGTTGTTGTTTGAGTCCGTCAAACGACCGACTGCAAGCCAATTCAAACAGCCAACTGCAACCCAGTTCAAACGACCAGCTACTGCAAGCCGCCCAATGCCGGTCCTGGGTAAACATAGACCAACTGCCGCTCGAACAACACGGAGCGATCGATCGCTCGTGTTGTTGTTGTATGTCCTCTCCGTCGAGTTAATGAAAAAGTGAGGAGCTTTCGAAGATATAACAAAAGCATGACTCAGCCAGTTCGTCGAAGATATAACAAAAGCATGACTCAGCCAGTTCGAACCTCCCGAAGCATGACTCAAGGCATGACACACAAGCCGAGCCTTATGTATGCATTTGGAGCTCATTTTTCGATGAATTCTGTTAACTCGGCCGATCGATCGATCCATGATGAAGCTGAGCATGGAATCGGCCAAGGCTTTGCCGGTGATAGAGATAACAGTAGTAGCAGTAGAATCAATAGTAGTAGTAGCAGTAACAGAAGCAGTACCAGTAGTGGTTCCTGCATTGATCGAGTAAAAGGTGGACTCCCATAGGAGTCCATCGTTGCCAAGGGGATTGCTTACGAGCGAATCCAAGAGATCCTCATCACGATGTTGGTCGATGACAGGATAAAGAACAAGAGGGTTGCTTACGAGCGAATCCAGCAGGTTGACAAGGGGATTGCTTGCGAGCGAATCCAAGGGGATTAAGTTGCAATAAGGGGAAGGACTACCGATGAAGAGTGCAAGAGGAAACTCTGGAGCAATCTGCATCAAGGAGTAGCGCAATCCATTGACAACCATAAGGGATAGACATATAAGAATAAGAATGAGTAACATCTCATAACCTCGCATGCTACCATGCGACAATACCATTGTGCATTGATTAATCTAGGGATCTAAGAGATGTAAAGTTTGTATTTCCAAATAAGTGAGCAGTTATTGATTATTTTCTAGAATAAGCCTGCCAATTGTAAAGCTGTAAAGCTGAATTGTAAGCTGTATCCCGTCGCAAACAGCGCCAAGTACACCTTCAAGGTCCAAATCATCAATGGATCTGAGACTCCACGTCAGACCATCAAGTGGGCTGGACGCATGGAGAAGGTCTTCGTTGGGCTCGCCATTGCTACGCCTACCGACAAACATAACCTCCTCAAGGAGATGACTTCTAGCTCTGCCAAGAGCAGTTACGAATCTAGCTGTGCAGGCCACCGTGAAGTACGTTGGAATGCCTTGCGCCAGATTGCAGTCAACGGGATTGCTCCACGCGATGTACGTGGCGGCGAAGACGAAGCCACTTTCCAAGCACGTTTCCAGGCTGCCTGGAACGGAGCAGCTCAGCCTGCTTTGGACGACGCTGACATTACGTTTGGCATAAATGCCTGTATCGAAGCGGTCTGTCCCTACAAGGCTCTTGAAAAGCAGAAACGCTTCATGCGCCGCAAGATGCGTAAGCCTGCTGATATGTCTACTTCTACTCGGCTTATGTCAACAACCTCAGTCGGATGAACACCGATGAACTTCCTCGTCTACCACCTTTGGACCCAACCAAACGTTGAACCATGACGAAGTCATTGACATTGTTGTCATGGAATTCCACGCTCGTGGATGAAGAAGATGGACGAACACGACTTCGATCCTTTTCTCAGCTCCTATCGGAGAACCATTGATTCTGCGAAGCATGGAATCCTCCGAAGACTTTGACAAGGCGGTGATCCAAGCAAGCTCTTCGAAAGAACAACAGCAAGAAGTACAAGTTTACTCGCAACAACGACAACTCTTCCAAGAACGAAGAAAAATGGTGGACTACCACGAGTCAGCACTCACAACACTGCTGACTGCATGACTCTGAAGAAACTCAAGGCCAAGTCTCAGTCCTCGTCTGACAACGAATACAAGCCAGCGTACAAAAAGAAAAACTTGGAAACGCAAGTCCGACGACGCAAGACCTACACCAAGAAGGAACTCTCTGTCCTCATGAAGAAAGTTTCCAACGCTGCGGGAAGGTGATCGCAAGAAGAAAGCGAATGCAACCATGTTGGCAAGCGCAAGTCAGACAACTCCGACACGAGGAGACCTCTGTTGGATCCATCAACATGATGGACAAGAAAATGGCTGTGTTGACAAGGCGCTTGCCGAATTCGACTTCAATCATTCGGATGGAGAGATCTCCGTCTGAGGATTAGGCCAGGTGATGATTCAACGGAACCATGTCCGATTTCTCATACCAAAGTGATGAAGATATCTCACTAAAATAGTAAACAAGATTTGTTTGCAACTAAGAGTCTACGGCAAATTAGATAATTGCCAGAACTACTCAACTAGACACTGCGATCTTTCAGCATGTTAACTTTAGACACTGACGATCTGTTCAGCATCGTTAACTTCGTCCATGGCCAATCAACTCATCAACGTCGCAAGACAAGAGACCTCGAAACTATCGTCTATGTTAGATTTAACAGACGAGAGAAAGGGAAACAAAAACCCGTTACACTCTGTTGCTTACTGGATACAGGAGCATCCGGAACTTTAATTACTCAAACTCATGCTAAGAGTTTACTCATGAAGAATCATGGGGGCGTCCAAACATTACGGACTGCTTCTATGAAGGAATTGAAACCCCGCACGAAGTGTAAGGGCACACTCGTGATTCCTGAGTTCCACGATGATAGAATTATCGAATGGAATTTACACGTCACCAAGAACTTGGGGGCGCAAGACGTGATCATAGGTCAAGACACTCTCTGCGACCTAAGAATCAAGTTTGATTTCACTACCATGTCATTGGGGTGGAACCGCGCATTTTTCCCTGCGAAAGATGGCAATACCAATAGAAAGGAGAACTTCTCCATTCCCGATCCTGCAGCTGTCAGCGACAATGCAGATAGTCTCAAGAAGATTCTTGATACGACATACGAACAAATAGACTTAAGGCAGATGTGCCAGAGTCGAAACCAGTTAAATAAGGAAGAGCAAGAACTGCCTCATGCCTTTTCAACCAAGTGCTTCGACCCAGTCGAGGATACTTTGGGAGAGTTGCGAATGGACGACTACGAAGTAGAACTTCGTCCCGACGCTAAATCCTATTATACTAGGGCTCACCCTACTCCACGGGTCCATACCAACACTCTTAAGAAGGAGGTTGAACGTCTCTGCGAGGCAGGAGTACTCAAGAAGGTGAATCGTTCCAAGTGGGCGGCACCAACTTTTATCATTCCCAAGAAAGAGGGATCTGTACGATTCATCTCTGATTTTCGGGAACCGAACAAACGGATCAAGCGGAAGCCTTATCCTATCCCAAAAATACAGGACATGCTCTTGAACCTAGATGGATTCAAGTGCGCTACTAGTCTAGACCTGAACACGGGACACTACCACATCGAGCTGTCACCTCACTCGAAGCAACACTGTACCATTGCACTCCCGAGGGGAAAGCACGAGTACCAGAGGTTGCCAATGGGCCTATGTAATAGTCCCGACATCTTCCAAAGGAAGATGAAAACACGCATGCATGACTTAGAAAATGTCCGTGCATACATTGATGATCAACTCATCCTAACGGACGTCGATCTAGCGGATCGCGTTGAATAGTTAGATGACCTTTTCCAAAGACTTCAAGAAGTCGGGATTGAAATCAACACTACCAAGGCCTTCCTCGAAAGGAAGAACTGGAGTATCTAGACAATTGGACTACTCGAGAAGGAAGCCAACCCTTAACTAAAAAGATAATAGATGCGATCCAGCTATCGCTCTTCCTACCAACAGGAAGGAACTTCGTAGATTCATTGGACCAATGAACTACCAAGGGCTGCTCCAAGACAGCAGACGGAGTAACCATCGTTCTGAAACAGACGTGGGTTACCCAGTATCCATGACCGGTTGTCATGGACAGAGAACGTGAGTCCCGCGCAGAGGTCGAGAAGACTCTCCGGGATGAACATGGACTTCGTCGCAAGTTCACGCGCGTCAATCGTGACAAGACTCACCACATCCGTTTCAAAGCAAACCGGAAATACATTAAGGAACGTCGCCAACGACTTATCCAGAAAAACACCGATAAGGAGAACACGACACGTGTCCCTCATCAACACCATGTCAACGATACTATGATGATTCATCAGTATCAGAACCGTTAGTACGGTCAGCCAACGCACAAGGTCCTTACCACACAGACCGAGTCAATAACAATGGCACTGTACGGCTCCGACATACTACCGCCAGTAGCGGCACAGTCTACCAGACTTGGAACATAAGGTATTTACACCCATACAAGGCCTGATCCCCTTGTAGGATTGCCATCGTGCGACGCACATGTCTACATCCAATCTCCGGAGAGTGCCCCGCACTTTAATTCATATGTTCGCCTTGTCCGACTGATGTCGTGCCTTCCGTGACCCTTGTCAGGGGGCGAATGCAATACACGGCTCTTAGCCTTATTCGCGACTCGATCCTAGATAGGGTTTGAGTTGCAGACTCATGACTGAGTCTCTCGTGAATAGTCATTGAGACAGGGTTCTCAATGACCGCTCTAGTCATACTAGGTTGATGATGAAACATCGCTCTAGATATTTAGCCAGCGTGGAGTACTTCCACGCTACTAGATAAATGCTAGACGAATCTTCCACGCGTTCCGTTTTTGGATCGTGGAGTGAGTAGGATTGCTACCGCAACCTACTCTATCACACTCTACAGTCTCCCGCGGGAGTTCAGATCTACGATCCTTTGATTGTGGATCTCTCTCGTTGATTAGTTTTCATAGCTTTCTAATCCTCTCATAACTTTCATTCTCTCAAACTCAAAACACTCGAAAGATCTTTACACTAGCTTTTAGCGTAGTGCAGTGTCCTCACTGCCAGACCCGAAGGGCAGTACCGTCTTCCTCAATTCCGTGCTGAAGTACTCACCCCTGAACTCAGACACGCTGATGCAGCACGACAAGCCGCCATTACCCTCTTTGTGCAGTGGTTCCGTGCCTGTTGCACCTTGACCGCTGGTGGACACACCTCGACCAGTAATGTTGCCGCAAATGTGGCTGCTCCCATCAGTGCCAACGCCCTCCAACGCAGCACCAACCGCGTACTCACTCCCTACCTCACGGCTCTTGGAGCAGGTGGTCCCAGACTCACCAACGCTACCTTCAATGCAGGCATCACGAACCTACGTGATGCACTAAATGCCACGGTGGAACAACAACTACAGTATGACCGTGCGAAGAACATCAAGACTTTCACTGACAAGTTTGGAGCATCTTTGGCAACCCAAGTGCACAACCTTTGTAACGTGGCTGATGACGCGAACCTTCCTGTCATTCACCGCCTAATCGCTAAGTCGCTCAAGGGAATGGAGCATGGTATCCTACAAGCCCAGCTGGATGAACGGACACAAGCCTCGACACTCCCCATCAACCTCGCCAACAAACCTCTCGTCACCGGACACCTCCTCGATCGTGTCTTCCGCCACTACTGTCTAAGTGGAACTGGAACCACACTCGGTGAAGGGCTCTCTCCCTTCTCCGTTGTGTGTCAAGGCAACCAAGAAGCCAAGCAAGTCCTGGATCTAGCCTCCCTCGCTGAGTATGTAGAGAAAGGCGCATCGGTTACCTTGGAAGACGCAATCTCCATCACCTCCATGGACGTGAAGTTTCCCACCGAAGCCCGCACTGCTGAGGAGAAGCTCTATGGGTTCTCCATCATGATTGACGTCTTCCACGATGGAAACCATGTCGTCTCCAGTGCCATGCGAGATGTGGCTCTCTCCCTGGGAGCTTACCTCCACACCATCCACAGTCAACACGCCGACAACCGAAGTGTTGCATCTGAGAAGCGCATCTGAAGGTAGGATACCAATCTACAAGGTAGGTTATCGATTAAAGTCGAAGGTCGACCCTACGATACAAATCGTGAAGGGAGGTTACGGATTATGCACCAAAGCTTCTGGTTCCTGATGAAACAGTACTTACAAATCCATTAAAGGCATGCTCAATGATCCAGTACGGCCTGTTTAACAAACCTACACCCTCGTTGTTCACAATGCGTGTGGTGGACACCATGCATAACATGAAGCATGTCTGGGTCATTGGTAACTACAAAGGATCAGCTTTGGGGTGTAAATTACTCGTTAGATTAACAATCTATGGCCACGGAGTGGCTTTATTGATGCGGGGCAATGGATGGGGAAACCCCCACCTAGCTGAGTCGTCATCTACTTTGTTGGCCCACATCTAAGAAGTGCATTTTTAGGTAGCACTAGAATCGACATGCGTGCAGGTACCAAACGCCAACCAGCACAATCCCGATCCATGACGTAATTTCTTCCAAGAATGTGTGCAGGGATTGGAATCGGGATCGTGTGTTCCACATCAGCATGCATTGAAGGCTTGCCCGGCAAGACTACATGGTTCACGATTTGGTATCCACTTTCACGATTTGGTATCCACTTTTTGGACCGTCTTTTTGGGAAGGCAAACCCCCTCTTTGGTACCATAAACTACATCCCGATTTGTAAGCGGGCAATTCCCCAGCACACAGAATCCAAATCACCAGCCATTGCGCCTAGTAGCAGCTAGTGTTGGCTAGCTAGCTTGCAGCCATGGCATCATCAAAGAAGGAGTTTGAGTGCCCTTACTGCAACAAAAGATTCAAATCTGTGGGATATCAGCAATCCCACATGCAACAGAACAAGCGCTGCCACCAACTGATGCAGAAAGCCCTTGGTTTGGACCTTGCTTTCAATCCTATAGGTGCTAGACAGACGAGATCAAGGGCCAGAGCTGATCAGCTTGGTCTCACTGACACCGGTCGGCCCACAAAAGCACCAAGAAAGGCAGCAAGAGGACAAGATCCCAGGGCAGCCATTCCACAAGGATTGCAGGACGAGGATGCCCATGCCAGGGCCTCACTCCAAGGTAGTGGTGGTTCCAAAGAAGATGCAGACCATCGGAAACCTGCAGCAAATCCTCGAATCGGCAACAAAAAGGGTGCCGATGGGGAAGGAAATGGGGAGCTAGATGAGGATGGTGATTTCCCTACCAACATTGATCGTTTCAACGCGGATTCGGATAGTGAGCCTACCAGTGAGGACAGTGAGCCCAGTTTGGAAGGGTCAGTTGCCACATTGCAAGGTGACAATGAAGAGGACTTAGACGATACCTGTCCCCCAGACGAAAGCAACATAAACGCATTCAGAGCCTACTGTGTCAAGGCAAAGAAATTACCCGAGCTAACCGATTCGGAGAAGCGAGGTGTCAAACTAATGGATATCCTCCGTAGGAAAAGGACACCTCTGGATACCTATGATGATGTACTTGCTTGGCATTTGGAGGAAACCGGGTCGCTAATGGGCAACGAAAAGCTGGGAAAGAATCCAGACTACCTCAGCAGGAAAAAACTGCTTTGAATCCTTAAGGAAAGGTACAACATGAGCGACAAGTTACCTTTTGAAAAGGAGATAGTCCTTCCTCATTGCAATGCCCGGATCAAAGTCATTTGCTTCAGTGCTCGGAATTGTGTGGAGCAATTGCTTACCGATCCACGCCTCGCAGATGAGGATTTCTGCTTTTTCAATGATGATCCGATGGCTCCACCACCTGAAAAAGCGATTTATGTGGGTGAGTTGATCACGGGCGAGGCATACCAAAACGCCTATAATGAATACGTGGATTCTACATTGAAGGGGCAGTTACGGGCCAGTTTGCCAACCTTTCAATCACCGCTTTGAAGATGTCATTATCCTGTTTCACCTTGACTATCGGAAGAAGGATCAAGCCTGGGCGATTGTTGGTTTTGTGGTTAACTATTGGAAGGTAAATCCAGAGGAAAGAAGATGTTTGCGGATTCTCGTCATGACCAAGCACTTGAGGATTTGAAGGTATGTTTGTGGGTAGGGAAGGGAAACCTCCAATAAAGTTCAAAAAGCGCAAGACTTCCATGCCCAAATTGAAACCATCTGGAGCAACTACATCCCTTGGAGACGAATGGGATGGTATGGGACCTTCCTTACCGAGGAAAGCTAAACAAGACGCTGGTGTTCTGGTCTGCAATGGTGAGGGCTGACACCGATGAGGCAGAACTGCTTTGTGGAAAGTACAGGAGCCGGGAGAACAATGTGAAGCACCTGTGTCGATATTGTGTCTGTCCCAATGAAGAAACTGAAGACCCAAATGCGAAACATGAAGCCAAGACCATCTCAATGATCATGGACCTCATCAACACAAAGGACTTGGAAGGTTTGAAAGCCATCTCACAGCACTTAACATTGACAACGCCTGGTACAAGGTCCGATTCGATCCGAAATATGATACAGGAATCCATGGTGCATGCCCTCCGAGATGCTCCATGCCATCCATCTGGGTATCTTCTTGTATGTGAGAGAGTGTTTCTTTTGCCCAAATCGGCCCAACTTCACAGTTGGCTAAGGATATCCACACTCACGTTTTTACAAGGAACTTGTCACCTTGACACGATATTTCCCTTATTTTGCTTTTTTCAGTCCTCAGAAACAGTCCAAAAAGGCTAAATTTAAATACGGCCCCAATCAAAAATTGGCGATTTGGTGCTTTTAACTACCGGCTTTTCAGGTTTTCAAAGAAACAAGTTGTCAACTCTGACAAGCAAGGGTCCTAATTTGTCATAGAAACGGTAAAATCCTGAGTGTGGATATTGATGCTTTGGCACAGGAATATGGTGCTCTGTTCCGTCACAACTCTGAACGAGACCTTCCCAATTGCATATTCACCCATGGAATCAAGCAGAAGAAGAAGCTCGTGGCAATGAGTACCGAGGTGTTTTGTTACTGATTGCTGCTGTTTTGAGATCCACCCAAGGACGTGAAATGTTGAGCAAGAACAAGCATTTCGAGGAGGAAGCGCATGTCAAAGACTGGTTGTTGCTGGTGGAGTCGCTCTAGAATAGGAAACTTTCCTTTGCGAACGAAAGATGAGGGTTGCCGATGTTAAGAGGTTGGATCGCAAGAATCGGTTCATATGTACCTCTTTGCCAAGATCTGCAGACAAACGAGGGTATGGGGTTGAAAGTATTCAAGTTCCACGCAATAATTCAATGGCAAGGGATATCCTTTTGTATGGTGTCCCCAAGGAACATGACACCGGAGCAACGAAAGTGGCCACAAAGTGACCAAAGTCACAGCCAAGCTCACCCAAAAGACCTGTTGACATTCGAACTTCAAACGGCAACCAGAGATAGAGTTCCTACTGGTTGAGTGGGCCATGGCCGAGATTAATGGTCGGAGATTGTGTGATTACTATGGGAGGTTGATCCACTGCCTCCCGAAGCGACAACGATGGTTCCGAATCCTCAACCTCCACACGGAAAGCAGTACCAATCCACGAGGAAGGACTACCACCCAGGAACCAAAAGTGTAGCCAACCAGGAAGAACCTGTGACGGTGGAGCCATGATGGAGGTGTCTATGGTAGACATGGCGATGCATTCATTGAGTTGAAGGATAGGGGCCCGCAAGGAGGAAGAAGAGGATTATAAAGAAGGGCATGTGGAAAGGTCGACCGTCAATGTGGTGATGAGCTGCTTGAGTTCCTCTTGGACCTGCAGAGGAAATGGAAGATTTGGTTGAGGACGTGGATGACTATCACTCCCAATTTACACTCAGCACAAACGGAACGGCCAATTATTGTATGGTCATCCCAAGTTCAAAGGAGGCGGAAAGTGGAGAGACTGGGCCTTGTTTGACGGGGGGAGATGAGGAGGATGGTGGGTATGGGAAGCTGCAGGTCATATCCAGTGCTTTGGGACACTGGAAGGGATTGATGACGATCCTGATGCCCGTAGAACCAAATTCGGGGGTATCCACCTGGAAACGGGACTATGCAGTGATAGAGAGTCCCACTGGGTGACAGAAGAGAAGGAAGTGACGCTGTCAGACCTGTTTGTACCCTCCAGAAGGATGCAAAGGTCGATAAGAAAACGGGTGAGGTCCTAAAACGGCGGTTCTTCCTTGCGGATGTGGATGCCATTGCCTCCCCACTGTGTGTGGTCCCAGACATCGGTGCAAAGCCAAGCTGTAAGTATTTCAAAGTCAAGCCCAGGTCTGAGTGGGTAGAGGAGTTCCTTCTATGGCTTCGGGACCCCTCTGCGTTAGATGACATGTCCGATTAGCTAGATATAGCCCAACAGTTAGCAAGAGAATGTGACCAGAATAGGCACGGTTCTCCTCATTCCAAGAGACTTCTGCTGCCAATCGGCTACATAGAGCTACCAATTTGGAACCCGGGATACCCGATCGGTAACGGTTGGCGCCCATTCCTCACTTTTTGTAATTTGCGAGAGAACAAGACAAGCCAGCCAATTTTCAAAATGTGTCACACGGATCAAACGCTCTAACTAGAAAAATCGATTTTGACCCGAAAGTCCAAAAGAAAGGCCAAAGTCCAGCCCAGTGTCTCGGCGAAGAAACACAATAAGGTCGATTCGTCTGTTGCTTTTCCAACACCGCACCTTACAGGCAAAGTTGGGGGCAACCCCCCAGCTCTCTCCACAGATTTCTGCAGGTGCAGCTATACTAGTCACGATGACATGGGGGTTCATGCACGTTTCTTTGCCGAAACCATTCAGCTTGACGGTACTCTGTGCAAAAGTTGGACAGGGTTTTCTAGGCAGGATGAACTACAGTGCTCCCCAATGGTCACAAAGAATATGGTACCCTTGAATCTTCTACACTTGGCTTTGTCGTCCTGTATCAAGAAGGAAAAGTATGATCTGACAAGGCTAAAGTTATCCAAAAACAGAAACAGAAGAAGCACGGGACAACCAAACTGTGACATTGCGCAGGCATCAATCAGAGGCGTCAAGATATACAGGCTGAAGCTTCACGGTATGTCTAAACTTGGCCTCGGGGAGGTATCTATTTGCAAGCTGCGAGGTGAACTGGCAAAGGCAAAGGGAGGTGTGATCGTTAAGGAGGAGGAGCAAAAGAGCTTTTGGTACTTTGGTACAACGGACGATGCCTGCTGCTACATTTCCCTGTTTACCCTTCTGTTGCTGGGTTCGCAGGCCTTGCACAAGAAATTGTTTTCTAGGTTGAGGACTTCCTGCATCGGCGAGGGTGTCTACAAGGCTAGGTACATCTACACAAAATCTGGTACACTCTCTCGCTATCTAGTCGCAACCGGAGACAGCAATATGCCTTTCCTGGCCCTGGGATTGCCCGACAAAAGAGATACCTCCAATAAAAGGATGGTGTTTGTACGAATAATCTGGGTCTAGGTAAAGATCCGTTGAAATGTGCATTGTACTTTATTCATTGCTGCTTCTGCCTCTCATACCATGCAATCACTTTCATTCGAGTCCATGCAATCACTTTCATTCAAATCACAAGTGTCGGATCACAAATGTATGAGCCCAGGGCTGTAAATGGAGCTGGGAACATTCAGGGAGCATCTCCATCTGCTGAAATCCTATTTCGTAAGTGATAATCTCCCTTCTTTGGGTTGGCGTCGTAGCCTGGTTAGCTCCGACTAGACCTTTGGAAGACGTGCAATGGCAAGCAGTAAAAGAGAATATTATGAGCATTACGATCTATCAAGTCTATTGGGTTTCATTGTCAAGGTTCGGACTGATAGAAACAGAACGGCGCAAGCCAGCATCGGCCTATGGTTCAAACATGGCGCCTATTCGTCTCGGGTAGGATCGAGACGTGAGTGCTAAATGGGACCACGGTGCATCTATCGTGGACCACGGTGTGGAATATGCTGCGCAGGCCATGCGCGCTCTTCCGGTACTCATGAACTCTATCCCTTGACCTCCGACTGGGGTGAGTCACTGGTCTTCTGAGTCGTGGGAGAAAATGCCTCGTTAGCACTCCCCTCGTTGGCGACCTTCGACTCTTCTTTATTCTCAGTCTGGAGGATCTTCGCAGTATCTCCTTTCCAAAACAATAAGGGTTGGAGCTGTGACCAAACCGACGAATAGTCCCAGTGTTTACTGAGGATATCGGCAGGGTTATGCTCCCCTGGAATGTGGTGGAAACGGAGCATTTTCGCAGCAATAGATTCCTGTGTCTTGTGGTACGAGAGTGCATTTTGTCGCTTCAAGATCTTGGAATGAGGCATTGACGCAGTGTTGACAACTGTCTCATTATCTCCAAACATCATAGTAGACGTTTCAATGGGCACTCCGAGGTACCGCATAGTGTTGCGAAGATCGATGATCTGCTCTGTAGCAGTCCTTGCGGCGACGTATTCGGAACCGAATGTGGCGGTCTCCACAGTAGACTGTAATTTGGGGTACCAGTCAATAGGAGTTTTGTTCGCAAGGTGTAGGACGCCGGTGACGGAACATCCGCTGTTCAGATCATGATAAAGGTTCGCATCCATGTAGGCAGTGAGTTGTACTCGCTTGCCGCGTGGTTGTGGTGCATTGTCAGGGATCAACTCCTTGGCACCGTGCTAGCACGAGTATTCCCAGTCGTGCTTCTTCTCGGGTACATCCGAATAGTCAGGTTCTTCCTTCCGGATGCGTATAATGCCATGGCTCATCTTAGAGAGATATCCACAGATTCGTTTGACTCTGTCAAGGTATCCTTGCTGTGGTGCGACGCGGAATCGTGACAGTGTCATCACAGCAGTTGTGACCGCGTCGCACCACAGCAGTTCCGATTTCAAAGCGTCCAATCTGGATCATCCATTGTAAGCTGCCGATGAGCGACTGGTGGATTTTCTGATTCTCAATGTCCAGTAGCTCTGACGTATCGATCTCCGGGTGATCACCTTTGACCAGTGGTGACAAAGCCTGATGTGGCATTTGTCCGAAGATTCGTTGGTAGTTCCCGAGTACTTTCTCGATGTACTTGCGGGGTGCATAGCACAGCACTCCATAATCATCACGAAAGAAGTCACATCCGAGGTGGAATTCAATAGGGCCTGTTCCCTTGAGTTTGAAATTGTGTGTCTTCTCGAGGATAGTGATGATGGCTTGTGATGTCTTGCTAATGATCAACAGGTCATCGACATACACAGCAATGTACTCGTAGTGATCTCCTTTGTCGCGCATCTAGATGTCGCGATCGGACTTTGACGGGAAGAATCCCATGGAGCGTAAGACGTCTGTGAAGCGTTCGTGCCATCGTAATCCGGATGACTTGAGTCCGTACAGTGCTCGCGAGATGATCAGCGTGAATCCTTCTCAATCACCAAATTCGGGTCCTGCGATCACGTACACTTTCTCCTTTGTGTATGACTCAAGGTCAGCGTTTCCGACATCGGTGGCCCATACTTTGCATCCATTCAGTTCCGCTAGGAACGTAAGGAGTCTAATCCCTCGTAATGATACCACGCTGGAGTAAACAGAGTCGACAACTGTGTCCGTGAGATGTCCTCCAGCGACGAGCCGTGCCTTGTGGCGTCCATCGTGCTTGACAGCATAGATGATATGTACTCGTATCTTCTTCCAGTCGGGTCCAGGATTGTATCCTCTCCCCTTGTTCAGGAACGTTTCATACTCATCGATCTGTGATAGCTCCTTCTCTTCAGCGTCTTTCCACTTGGTGTTGCCGTTGAGTGCATCGAGCTCCATAGCTCGTTCATGGTTGCGTGGCACGAGGAATCCGTACATGTACACGGGTTTGGTTCGGAACGAGTGTAGTTTTGCTTGGTTGGTGAGTCGGATGATTCGTTTCTGAGTCTTGGCTCGTTTCTTGAGTCCAGGTAGTTTCCATCCTGGTGTGTCGAGCAGTCCTTGTTGGGGATTCGCGATTAGGGATTGAACCTGTACCTCTGTACTAGAATTTCATGCCAGTAGAAATACCATGAAATACAGAGCCCACCCACTTTTTCAGTAGTATCTCAATAGACAACAGTAACAACTAAGAGAGCTTAGAGCAACTAACATACTACTGAAAAAGTACTGCCTATCGCCAACGAGGATAGAGCAGTGGTCGTTGTATCGAAGAGAAGAAGCCGAAACGCGACCGAGTACGGATCGATCGGACGACGACGACGCGATCGGCAGGAAGATCGCGACGCGAGAAGAAGACCGTCGAAGACGACGGCATCGGTACAAGACCGAAGACCAGGAGACTGTTGTGTTGACAGCAACAAGAGAAGAAGCCTGTCGAAGGGTCGACAGCAACCAACGCGACGACGCAACGAGAGCAACGCCGCAACGAGTGAAGGATCGGAGGACGGATTCGAAGAACAAGATCCGACGACGAGACCGTCGTGCCGATAGGAGCTGCAGTCGACGACGACGCAGCAGCAAGAGTTTCATCGGCAGAATCCACAAGGATTGTCGATAGGAGAGCCGACAGCATCCAGCCGGAACTGTCAGAGCCAACAACAAGCGCGAAAGCCACAGTGCCAGCGCAGGGGCCAAAGGACGGGCACCCAACAAGGAATCAACAATACAAAGAAACGGGTTTGGAGTGGCAACGACCGCACAGTGTGTGAAGCAATCGTTTCCTCCTTGCAAGATCTTTAGTACATAGATTTAACACTCCCTAGCCAGGAGTATAAATTGCAGTTATCGCCCCATAGCCAAAAGACGAATAAGTAGTCGGACGAGAACTTAAATTAAAGAGCTAGTCAAACAAAAAAGAAAGAATTGAAATAGTCCACCTACCGTAGCATATACAATGAGCGGTAGAGGTAAAGGAAAGAGTGGCCGAGGGGGCGGCAAAGGACGAGGGCATGGAAGATCCAGCCCATCGTCGTCGAATCAGCAGAAATGTTCATGCAAAGCCCTCGACCAACATGTGTTTAACTTCGGTACAACTGGATCTGGAACGGCAGACCAGATGATACGCACATGGGAGAAGATCGTCATCTACGTTGGACAACAGATGGGTGACGACATGAGCAATGAGCTACGCAACCTGAAACAGACAGTGTTGATAGCACCGGTGTACTCAGCGGAGACCCGGAACAGGCTTGAAACGGCGAAGGTACGACGTGCTGCGTACAACCGTCGTCTCCTAACGGCAACCCAAGCAAGTCTACAGCTACTGGAAGCAGAGATAGCCGCAGTCACCAATGACCCGACTCTCGGTAGCTTACGCACACTAATGATAGAAAAAGCAAAACTCGTTAATGAAATAGCCGACCTTACGGCAGCCATATCCGACCCACCGGAAGAGGAACTCCGGGGACTCGAGAAAGCAGAGTATGGAGGGCTCATGAAGACCCACCTTACGAGGTTGGCAACACTACAAGCAAATAGAGGCAAAGCATTCAACTTGATCCTAGGGTAGTGCACCCGACTATTAAAGGACAAGATGAAGCAGAACGAGGACTTTGATGACGTCCTGTTAAGATGCGACCCACTGGAGCTACGAAAAATGATCCATAAGACGATCATGGCCCAGACAGATGATAATTTTGTGTACCACACATTATTCCAACTGGAAAAACAACTGTTGAATTTCCACCAAGGGAGCCTTACCGCTTCCGAATACCACGAGCAATTTACCACGAAGAGGGACATTGCAAAATCCGTGGGTATTTCCAAGCTACACGATGCAGCCCTGCTGCATACGACTAAACTACTCCACCCAAACACAGCATACGCTGACCTCGGAGCCGATGACCAGAAGAAAGTCTCGGCATACGCTGAAGAACGGTACTATAGTTACATCTTCTTAACAAATAGTTCAGCCGAAAATACCAAGCTTAAACAGAACCTGAGGGACGACTTTGCCAAAGGCACTGATAACTATCCCCACACGTTACATGAGGTATTACACCTTTTGGACAAACACACCAAGAGTAACACTCCACGACAGTCCACTTCCCACGGAAGCTCCTTTGCTCAGACAGCACAAGGCGGGAGAGGACGGGGTGGTGGCAGAGGAAAAGGCCGCGGAAACGCGAGCTATGACAAAGAATTCTGGAAAGAAAAAGAATGCTTTACCTGCCACAAGAAAGGACATCCAGCCACGCACTGTCCTGACAGAAATATAGATAAAGATAAAGACAAAGACGACGACGACAAGTCGAGGTCGAGCAAGCGTAGCAAGTCAAGCACGTCGAGCAAGAAAAGCTCTAGTAGCAGCCAAAGGAAGACCCTAGCTACTATCAGCAAACTGCAAGATAAAATGACGACCGCATTGACAACCCTGAACGAAGAACAGGATGATGCCGACTCTGACATCACGCAGTCAGATGACGAGAAAGTCGAGAAAGGTTTCTTTACGTTCGTACCGCTGTTCGCGGACGGACCGAAGAAACCGACTAAGCAAGGCATAGTCGCCCACACAAAAGGATTGGACGACATAGATATGAGAGAGGTCCAGCTACTGGACAACCAGTCCACGTTGGATTTATTCTGTAATAAACACATGGTTACCGACATCAGGAAAGCCGATCGTCCAATTACAGTGAAGAGTACCGGAGGCAAGCTGAAGGTCCAGCACACAGCCAAGCTAGCTGGCCACAAACAGAGAGTATGGTTCGATGAAAGAGGAATCACGAACATCTTATCTGTTAAGAATGTCCGCAAGAATTGCAACATCGTCTACGACTGTCCGAAAGGAACGTACACAGTCATTAGACCAGGCCTACCGGACGTAATATACGAAATGAACAGTGAAGGATTACACGTTCATGACCCTAGGAAAAAAGGGAAGGCACTTGTGAATACTGTCGCCGCAAACAAGGAAGGCTTCAGCAAACGACAAGTCAAAGCCGCATCAAAGGCGAAGCTGTTGTATAAGCAACTCGTCTATCCATCGATTAAAGATTTTTGATGGGCGATTATGAGCAATCAAATCGCAAATTGCCCTGTGACCGTCGAAGACATCGATACGGCACAAGCTATATGGGGCAAGGATATTGATGCGTTAAAAGGCAAGACCACTCGGACGAAACGGAACGCAGTGGCAGGCAATGCAATGAAAGTACCGAGAGACTTTTTGCAACTACACAAGGATGTGTTCCTAACGATGGACATTTTCTTTGTGGCAGGAATTCCGTTCCTGTTAACGCTAAGCCGTAAAATCGATTTTACAACATCTAGACACCTGCCCAACAGGAAGCTAGAGACCATCCTAGAAGCAGTTCAGGAGGTCCATCGATTCTACAAGGCTCGTGGTTTTAGAATCACGACCATTCATGTGGACAATGAGTTTGAACCTCTGTCCAACACAATCATGGCAATGCCGGGTGGACCGGTAGTGAACGTTGCCAGTGCTAACGAGCACGTACCCGAGATCGAACGTAGAATCCGGGTAGTTAAGGAAAGGACACGAGCTGTCCGGCATAGCCTACCGTTCACACGCATGCCAAAAATATTAACCGTCAACTTGGTGTTACAAGTCGTCAAACAGTTGACGTACTTTCCAAGTAAGGCGGGGGTCAGCCAGAAAATGAGCCCCCTTATGATAATGATGGGAGAGTCCCTGGACTATAAAAAGCACCTGAGCCTGCAGTTCGGAGATTACTGCCAGGTGCATGAAGAAGACTCGCCCCGTAACAGCATGGTAGGACGCACAAAGGCGGCCGTCTGTATTGGAACGACCGGAAATAAGCAAGGAGGCTACAAATTTATGAGCCTCCGCTCCGGCAAGAAAATTACTCGGCATTCGTGGGACAAGATCCCAATGCCCGACACAGTGATAGCTAGAGTCAATCTATTAGGAAAAGATCAGCCTAAACTACTCGTTTTTACTGATCGAAAAAATAGACCCATAGGTGATGTCGAGATCACAGGAGTGGACGGGGAAGAAAGCAATGACGCACCCCCACTGCCAATGATCCAAACCGATGAGGACCTGGACGCGGATGCTGAAACCATTGACGAAATGGAGTGGAAGGGGAAGAAAGCAATGACGCACCCCCACTACCAATGATCCAAACCGATGAGGACCTGGACGCGGATGCTGAAACCATTGACGAAATGGATGATCCCGATGATCCCCAGGACAACGTCAACGACGACGAAGAATCGATAGTCAACGAACCGAATGAAATCGGCGTTGAACCGAAAATCGAAACGGAAACGGAAACGGTTACCCAACCTATCGTTGAGACGGTAGAGGAACCGGAACCTACTACGGACCAACAGCCCCTGGAACAGATCCCAGGAGTGGGCTTTGAAACCCAAGCGGCACCTGAGCAGACGCCAGGAGTGGGCAGGTCTAGTAGAGTGAGGACGCAAGCAAAGGAATCGTATATTCCCAGCTTTGACGGAAAGAAGTATGAGACGCCAAATGTCCATACAACTGAACGTGGCCTGCACCCAGATGCACACATGTTCTACACACAGGTAGACGAAGAACCTGATGTGGTAGCAGCCATCATGACACAGCTGTCATTGAAGGCTGGACTCAAGGAGTGGAAGGACAAAGCGCACGATGCAGCCTTTGCCGAGATGAAGCAGTTACATCTCAGGGATACCTTCCGCCCAAAGAAAATGGAAGAACTCAGCGAAATGGAACGCAAGAGCATCCTAGAGTCACACCTGTTCCTAAAGTTGAAAAGGAATGGGAAGATCAAAGGTCGAGCGGTTGCCGGAGGCAACAAACAGCGTGACTTCATCTCCAAGGAAGACGCAAGCTCGCCAACAGTGTCGACAGAAGCAGTGCTACTCTCCTGTATAATCGACGCTGAAGAGGAAAGGGATGTGGCAGTAATTGACATCCCGAACGCCTTCATCCAGACACGAGTCGAGGATGAAAAAGATATGGTAATCATTAGAGTAAGAGGAGTACTAGTAGACATGCTGTGTGAACTAGCCCCAGATGTCTACAAACCGTTCGTGACAATGGATAAGAAAGGCAACAAGCAGTTGCTACTGCAATGCTTGAATGCCATCTACGGCACCATGGTAGCTAGCCTACTATACTACCGTAAGTTCCGGAAGACGATGGTCCGGAACGGATTTAAGATTAATCCTTACGACCCATGTGTAGCCAACAGAATGGTGCACGGCAAGCAACAAACAGTCTGCTGGCATGTAGACGACTGTAAGCTTAGCCACAAGGACTCGAAGGTTAACGACCAGCTGATCCAAGTGCTTCGTGATGAATACGAAAGCATATTCGAGGACGGCACTGGAGAGATGACGGTGAGCCGTGGAAAGGTCCACACGTATCTCGGCATGACCATAGACTTCACGACGAAGGGTCAATGCAACGTATCAATGTACAAGTACGTTGATGAAATCCTGGAAGCCTTCGAGAAGGCATCACCAGAGGAAGGGGGCACGAAAACTAGAAATAATGCAGCCCCGAAAGATCTATTCACAGTAGACGAATCCTGCAAAAAGCTCCCAACGAGCAAAGCAGACACCTTTCACAGCCTGGTGGCTAAGGTGTTATTCGCTACGAAGAGAGCCCGACCAGACACAGGTACGGCGATATCGTTCCTCACGACTAGAGTCAAGGAACCAGATAGGCACGATTGGGATAAACTAGTCCACCTCATGCAGTACATTAGACGTACTAGAAAACTACCATTAGTTCTCAAAGCCGACGGAAGTGGCATATTGAAATGGTATGTTGATGGTTCTTTCGCAGTCCATCCGAACATGAGGGGTCATACCGGGGGTGGTTTGACCATGGGCACCGGTTACCCATTATCGACTTCGACAAAACAGAAGTTGAACACGAGAAGCTCAACTGAGAGTGAACTCGTAACAGTTGATGACCTGATGCCATCGATCCTTTGGACGAGGCAGTTCCTTCGGGAGCAAGGCTATGTAGTTAAAGAAACTATAGTCTATCAAGACAACAAGAGTGCCATCCTTCTAGAGAAGAACAGCAAAGCTTCTAGTAGTAAACGAATGAAGCACATCAACATTAGGTACTTCTTTGTGAGCGACAGAGTCGCAAAGAAGGAGATCAGTGTGGACTGGTGTCCAACTGATGATATGGTTGCGGACTTCTGGACGAAGCCGAACCAAGGTCGACTGTTCAAACAGAATGTGGACAAGTTGATGGGTGTTGTGGAACACTCAGAGCCAGGGCACTCAGAAGGAGGGTCACGGTCGGACAAGAAGGTCCGTTCAAAGAAGGAGCGCTAAGCGGAGTAAGTAAGTAAGCATGGTTGACGACTAGGACAAGCTCGACGACCACAGGAGTGTGTTGGGGATTCGCGATTAGGGATTGAACCTGTACCTCTGTACTAGAATTTCATGCCAGTAGAAATACCATGAAATACAGAGCCCACCCACTTTTTCAGTAGTATCTCAATAGACAACAGTAACAACTAAGAGAGCTTAGAGCAACTAACAGTCCTTTCTCTGCTGCGTAGATGGCCACCGTAACAGGGTCCGAGTCGTAGACACTGCTTTTGTACTTCTTGGTAAGGGATTCCCAGGTGATCTCCCCTGTCTCCCACTCTACTTAAAGGTTGTATCGCGATCCTTTGTATCTCTTGTCAGACGGGAGTAAAGGTCCTTGGTGATTCAGTATCTGTCGGAACTTCCAGACCCCATCCCATGTTTGGTCCTGTTCGATGTAGTCCACAACATCATTGTAGGCAACCACTTCTTCGTACTCATCGTTGACGAGACATTTGAATCGTATCATGTCCGGGTGTTGTTGGACTTGTTCTTTGTGTTGGTTGACTTGCTCGGTGTTGAGCAGCAACACGCCTGGGGAACCCCCCGTCCGAGTTTCCACGCCCCGCAGCGTGGAAACTTGAACCCTGATGGGTTCTCGCAAATATGGTTGCCGAGAAGACCATCTCACAAATTGCAAAATTAATTCCCGCGCTCCTCACCTACAACTCAAGTACATCTCTACATCTCGCACGTCATCACCTGTGTTCCGGAAATGGATACCCCACATGATGATGCACCGCATCAGCTCCTCAATGCCTCTCGAACAAGATTACCCTTAAGGCAATGACGCCCGTCCAAGACCACATTTGGCAGGATCGACAGCGGCAACCATGAATCACTAAAGCCAGCCACCTAGCCAAGATCAGCCATTGAACTGCCGATCGCAAGAAGGTTGTCTCTCTCTCAGCTCACAATTCTTCATTCAGCCGACGCTGAAGGCAAGAGCCTAGATTAGATTAATCTCTTGCGCCGGCATCAGGTTTCGTATCTTTTCGACCCTCACCATGGCCAGCTCTAATTTTTCGGATCTCGTCTCTCGTGCAGCGGCATGGGAGGTACATGCTCCAACCTACACTGATATCCTCACTTCTGTGGGCGGCGCCTCAAATGCAAATCGTGATGTTGCCTCTCGCACTATGAGCCAATTTTGCCTTCGTTCACCTGTCACTTTGGCTTCGTCCTCCAAAATGATGAAACGAATATCTACATTGGACACTCACTCTACGCCTACCCCGTGAATCCTAGCCAGGTTTCTCCTTACGACAATCTCTATGCTATTGTGGTGGGGAACGATCTTCGAAGCGCTATCACGCTGGTCCTTCCCATGTCAGCGTTCAAACGCACGGCTGACGTAACCTGCCACAACATGACAATTATTGACGGAGGAACGATGTTTACCACCGCGCCGGCTCCTGTGCTGCACAGTGGCCCCCACGGCGGTGGTGTCGCGGACACTGATGTCTTCCGGGTCCGTCGTGTGATGCCTCTTCCGTCCTATCTCTCTGAAGCCGTCTTCGTGGCCCGTCCCGAAGGACAGTACAGTCTTCCCCAGTTCCGTGCGGAAGTCCTTACCCCCGAGATGACTCACGCGGATCCTGCACGACAGGCGGCCATCGCCCCTTTGGTCCAATGGTTCCGTGCCTGTTGCACGTTCGTCGCGGGAGGTCACACGTCCATTAGTAATGCTGCCGCTAACGTGGCCGCGCCCATCAGCACAGGCAACCACTTCTTCGTACTCATCGTTGACGAGACATTTGAATCGTATCATGTCCGGGTGTTGTTGGACTTGTTCTTTGTGTTGGTTGACTCGCTCGATGATTTTGGCTCTGACTCGTGTGCCATCTTCTGCGGGAGGCATGAGGAAAGTACGGTCCAGCATTTCTTCCGGTGGAAGTCCTTCAACGGTTGGGTTCTCCGTGTGCATGAAGTCGAACTTGAGGTCTAGTGGGTCGTCGTTAGGGTTCGGCTCCCCTGGTTGTCGTCTGTCTTTGATATGATCCGCTAGATTCTCGTCGTCTTCATTGACAGTCTCCACTTCCAGTTGTTGGGATAATGGAGGTTGATCCATAGGTGATGGAGGATTAGGGGGAAGTTCTTCTTGCTCCCCTTCTTCCATTGGCGTTGGGATGTCAAATGGTGCTGAGCAGCAACACGCCTGGGGAACCCCCCGTCCGAGTTTCCACGCCCCGCAGCGTGGAAACTTGAACCCTGATGGGTTCTCGCAACTATGACCCTAATCATGGTTGCCGAGAAGACCATCTCACAATTTGCAAAATTAATTCCCGCGCTCCTCACCTACAACTCAAGTACATCTCTACATCTCACAGGTCATCACCCGCGTTCCGGAAATGGATACCCCACATGATGATACACCGCATCAGCTCCTCAATGCCTCTCGAACAAGATTACCCTTAAGGCAACGACGCCCGTCCAAGACCACATTTGGCAGGATCGACAGCGGCAACCATGAATCACTAAAGCCAGCGACCTAGCCAAGACCAGCCATTGAACTGCCGATCGCAACAAGGTTGTCTCTCTCTCAGCTCACAATTCTTCATTCAGCCGACGCTGAAGGCAAGAACCTAGATTAGATTAATCTCTTGCACCGGCATTAGGTTTCGTATCTTTTCGACCCTCACCATGGCCAGCTCTAATTTTTCGGATCTCGTCTCTCGTGCAGCGGCATGGGAGGTACATGCTCCAAACTACACAGATATCCTCACTTCTGTGGGCGGCGCCTCAAATGCAAATCGTGATGTTGCCTCTCGCGCTATGAGCCAATTTTGCCTTCGTTCACCTGTCACTTTTGGCTTCGTCCTCCAAAATGATGAAACGAATATCTACATTGGACACTCACTCTACGCCTACCCCATGAATCCTAGCCAGGTTTCTCCTTACGACAATCTCTATGCTATTGTGGTGGGGAACGATCTTCGAAGCGCTATCACGGTGGTCCTTCCCATGTCAGCGTTTGAACGCACGGCTGACGTAACCTGCCACAACATGACAATTATTGACGGAGGAATGATGTTTACCGGTGTGCCGGCTCCTGTGCTACACAGTGGCCCCCACGGCGGTGGTGTCGCGGACACTGATGTCTTCCGGGTCCGTCGTGTGATGCCTCTTCCATCCTATCTCTCTGAAGCCGTCCTCGTGGCCCGTCCCGACGGACAGTACAGTCTTCCCCAGTTCCGTGCGGAAGTCCTTACTCCCGAGATGACTCACGCGGATCCTGCACGACAGGCTGCCATTGCCCCTTTGGTCCAATGGTTCCGCGCCTGTTGCACGTTGGTCGCGGGAGGTCACACGTCCACTAGTAATGCTGCTGCTAACGTGGCCGCGCCCATCAGCACAAACACGCTCCAACGAAGCACGAACCGGGTACTCTCCCCTACATGGCGGCGCTTGGCGCAGTAGGTCCAGGCCTGACCGACGCAACCTTCAACGCGGGAATCACGAACCTACGTGATACACTGGAGGCCACCGTTGAACAACAACTCCAGTTTGACCGTGAGAAGAGCAACAAAACCTTCACGGATAAATTCGGAGTCGCCCTAGCCACTCGCGTCCACAACCTCTGCAACGTGGCCGATGACGCAAACCTTCCCGTCATTCACCGTCTGCTCGCGAAGTCCCCCAAAGGGAATGAACACGGGATCTTACAAGCTCAACTAGACGAACACACTCAGGCTTCGGCACTACCCATCAACCTCGCGAACAAACCCTTGGTCACTGGACACATTCTGGATCGTGTCTTCCGCAAGTACTTCGTGAACGGTCTAGGGACCACCTTGGGCGAAGGCCTTTCCCCCTTCTCAGTGGTGTGCCAAGGCCATTCGGAAGCGAAGGCGGTCCAGGACTTGGCTGCTCCAGCGGAGTACGTTGAGAAGGGAGCCTCGGTCACCTTGGAAGATGTCATTGCCATCACTTCCACCGACGTCAAGTTTCCCACTGATGGTCGCATTGCGGAGGAAAAACTCTATGGTTTCTCCATCATGATAGATGTCTTCCATGGAGGAAACCATCCCGTCTCACGCTCGGTGCGTGATGTGGCCCTCTTGCTGGGATCCTACCTCCACACCATCCATGGCCTGCATGCTGACAACCGGAGTGTGGCGGTGGACTTGTGCGGTCGCATCCTTTTCGAGGTCCAACAAGATTACTTCCTGTGGGTCAACGAAGCTATCCTAAACCCAGGCGCTGCAGCCCCCAACTTTGGTGTGCTGACTAGACTCGTTCAGTCCTCCCGTGCCTCGTCCCTCGCTGAGCTCCCTGCTCACTGGTACTCGTTCTTCAAGCCCGCTCCCGAACCGCCGAGCAAGAAGCCTGCCGGAGCGAACCAACAGCGAGCGGAAGCACACCCAGTCACCAACGTCCACGGCGATGAAGACCTCTTGAAGCGTTTCCAGGACTCAGGATTCCGCTCCGTCACGGAAATGACCAAGGACCATCAGTACACCATTCCCAAGCACGGTGGTTAGGACGTCTGTATGGCCTGGGCCCTAAAAGGCAGCTGCACCTCCGGATGCAAGCGCGCTGCCACCCACAAGCGCTACTCGGCGGTGCGACGGGATACAGCTTACAATTCAGCTTTACAGCTTTACAATTAGCAGGCTTATTCTAGAAAATAATCAATAACTGCTCACTTATTTGGAAATACAAACTTTACATCTCTTAGATCCTTAGATTGATCAATGCACAATGGTATTGTCGCATGGTAGCATGCGAGGTTATGAGATGTTACTCATTCTATTCCTTATATGTCTATCCCCTATGGTTGTCAATGGAATGTGCTACTCCTTGATGCAGATTGCTCCTGATGAGTTTCCTCTTGCATTCTTCATCGGTATCTCTTCCCTTTATTGCAACTCACTTCCCTTGGATTCGCTCGAAAGCAATCCCCTTGTTCTTACTCCTATTGACGATCGTAATCTCAATGAGGATCATCCTATCTTGGATTTGCTCAAAAGCAATCCCCTTGTTCTTAATCCTATTGACGATCGTAATCTCGATGAGGATCCTATTATCTCGATCGCTGCAGGAGCCACTACTGGTACTGCACGTTCGACTACTACTACTATTGCTTCTACTGCTACTACTGTTATCTCTATCACCGGCAAAGCCTTGGCCATGCTCAACTTCAGCATGGATCAATCGATCGGCCGGGTTAACAGAGGTCGCGATGGAGTTAACAGAATTCATCGAAAAGTGAGATCCGTCTGCATATATGCGGATCGGCTTGTGTGTCATGCCTTGAGTCATGCTTCGAGAGCCATTTCCCTCTCTATTATCGGTTCGAACCGGCTGAGTCATGCTTGTGTTATATCTTCGCAAACTCCTCACTTTTTCATTTTAAACCATACGGATACGTACACGAGCGATCGATCGCTCCATGATGTTGTTGTTGTTGTTGTTGTTGGTCGTTCAAATGAAGAAGGAGACTGGCTTGCAGTTGGTCGTTTGAACCGGCTTGCATGTTGTTCGAATCTAAACAACAGCGGCAAAGATAACAGCACGGGCGATAGCAGCACGAGTGATCTGTCGGCAGTTTCGAAGCATAACAGCACGAGCGATCTGTTAGCAGTTTCGA
>CAICTM010001426.1:0-29494 GCA_903772945.1 Seminavis robusta | reverse complement strand
TTTTGTGAAAGCCCTCGCTGACAAGCACTTGATCGAGTGGGTATTCAATTTGGTGGACCCCGCTTCTTCTGATGGGGAAAAGCTCCTTATTTACGAGGCCACCAACGGTACTTCTTATGACAAAAGAGACTTTGTTATCATGTGCCCCAGAGGTGAAATTGACGAACAAACTGGTGAACGTTTCTCACCCCAGATCCCAACCCCAGAAATGGCTTTGAAGTGGTTCAATGAAACCTTTTAACCGGCCTACATGCAATAAGTGTACGACCCGGCAAAGACGGATGAACCCTACCTAGTTATCGACGAACATGACAAGTTGTACAAGGTCCATGACCCCTGGAGTGAGCTGCTCACCCACTCGGACATCATGACTCACCTTGTGACGGATTCTTGGATCGATCAAGGCGAATACCGCACCGTATCCGAATTCCTCAAGGACGACAAGGGCCATGTGTACTCTATTTGGCCTCGTGGTCAACTCCCGGCTTCACGTCTTACGTCCGTTGATTTCACCGAAACAACCTTGGATGCATCGGACTTCGGTCGCATGCGGGCCATCACTGGTGCCCGTCGCAACATTCTTACAAGCCACTACGCACGCACACCATCCCCCGCCCCCACCTCTACTCCACCAGTTCGCCTTCAAGCTGCCACACTGGCCCTTCCCCATGGTTTTGCACTACCCCCCGGCATGACCTTTGAGACCTTCTTGGGAACTCTTCTGGAAAAGCACCAGCAGGAGAACGGTGGTAAGTCTCCTACAGTAGCTTACCGTATAAATCCCCCGTGCCCTCACTTTCAAATCCTCAATACTGGACCTCCCAATATTATTCGCAAATCATTCCCAGTTCCAATGCAACCAAATACGTCATCTCCCGTCCCACCTGTTCCACGAACCACGTCGGCCAAAGTATCACCTGCGAATAGTCAGAATGATGACACTCCACAAGGTATGAAGAAAGCTGCCGAACTTCCAAACGATCCTATTACCGAATACCCCAGTTCCGACGAAGAGCGGGAAGCAGAGGAAAAAGAAGACGCCAAGCTCCCAGCGGAAGCGAGCCAACCCTCCACTTAACACACGTTGACTTCGAAATTGCAAAACCTAAACCCTAAATATAAGCCACATGATTCATTCGATTCTATTCACCATTATCCTGTATTAGTACACAAGTTGAACTAGTACTGGAAACGGAGACGACCCAGGGGGCATATGAATGGACTCGTTGAAGTATTCGTCCAGCACTTGTTGGACTTGCTGATGAATGGACCATAGCATGTCGGCAAACTTGTTCTTTTCTATCTTGTCGCGTTGATACTTGACAAGGGGAAGCACCTGATTGCTCTTCTGGAGTATGACTTCGTCATAAAACGGTTCGCGACTTGAAGGCCCCAATCCTTTGTTTCCAATGACAGTGTTGATTTTCGCGGCTTTGCGTTCCTTCTGGGAAAGCTTTCCTCGACTTCCTACTCGTTTTTCGGTGCCCTTGAGCACTGCAACGAGCAAGCCCACATCCCCGAAGTTTGAGAAAGCATGAGGATCTTAAATTTCCGAGATGATAGAGAAACAGGGACGAGGCATTGTGAGCTTGCAACCTCGAGTTTGTTGGAAAGAGTATATGAACGATGCCGTCACGAGCGTCTACGGATCTGACTGACTGACATTAACTTACTGGTTCCAGTGTAGATGCCATTCCCAAAGTAAGCAATATTTCGCATATTTGTGTGCGTGGCAGCTTGTCGGTCTTCAATAGTCAAGAGCCCATCCGTGCGGATAGAATCCAAATTCACCTGCGATGTGTAATGGTATCCAATGGAGACGTGTGTTGGTATTTCCTTGGTGTTTGGAGCAATGGCTTTCTTTTTGTTGCTTTTCCGTGCACCTTTTGGGGGAGCACTGTCATCCTTTTGACTCTTCTTGCTTGAGATCTTCTTCTGTTGAAGCTCTGCTTGCATTGCAAATAATTGCTCTGCAAGAAATACGGCATCATCTCGACCCAATGGCTCAATGCCTTCTTTGACATATTCTGGTTTTAGCAGCAAAGCAATGACTTTCTCCACTAGCAAAACAGCTCGACCCGCATGACTCTTTTTCATGAAATCCAGTTCCTGCTGTTTGCGGTGGTCCCGTGCCTTGGTTTCCGCCGACTGAAGTGAAGCTGCCAGTTTTGCATCGGTCATTTCTTGTTCCTCTTTGGTTGCAAAATGACGATACGGATGTACTAATACAACACTATCATCATCGTCTTCTGAAGGAATGGCAATGACGGACTCTTGGTCGTTGTTTTCACCTTCGTTGTCTGAAAACAGGTTGATTCCTACATTTGCTGCGATAGATTGTGTCGCTTTGGCCGGCATCTTTCTGTCGTCTTCGTCGTCGTGGGTGCCATATGATCGCTTATTATTTGCTGCACCAATGACGGCTACCGGTACGGCAGGTTGGTGTCTGTTACCTGTTTTCGTCGTGGATAGACCAGAGTGTTTGATGTCCCCGTTGATTGCATTGTTGGACGATCCCTC
Source organism: Seminavis robusta (assembly GCA_903772945.1). Lineage (NCBI taxonomy): Eukaryota > Bacillariophyta > Bacillariophyceae > Naviculales > Naviculaceae > Seminavis > Seminavis robusta. The sequence continues at coordinate 26,974 of CAICTM010001426.1, read as the reverse complement.
CACGTTGACTTTCCTTGACGAGGTTGGAGGCATCTTACGTGGCTCGTGGGTTTGTTCAGTCTTTTGGCTCTTGCGGTCGACCAATTTGGTGCCACCGTTGGTGTTCGTGGTAGAAGAATTTGAAGAGGAAGACGAAGCAGCCCCGACTCCGTTGGCCAACTTGACAGCACTTCGAGTCTCTACCATCGTTTCCTGCTTTGCACTGGTTCAGTCGGCGTATCGGTACGTGTACTGGTAGACTAGCTATAGCTATCTGTTTCTGCTCGATCCAAAGGACCGCAGCCAGATCCACCCAACTCGTCGAGTTTGTGGTTGCTCGACGACAGTTACGACGGACCGCGAAATGACGATTAGTCCAATTCTTGAAAGAGATTTCAAGGGAATGAATGAAGCGATTCTGGCGCCTTTCACGAGTTGCTTACATACACATAACATAACACACGGTCAACTGTTCCTCGGAGAATCCACGACACCAACGCACCGCTCCCTCAACCGGTGCCGCTTTGTGGAAGACCAAAACCATTTCTGTTTTTGATCGTTTTTTTGGGGGGAAGTAGAGGTAGTACCGCAGAGGTCGAGCACGAGAATAGAGATGATCCTAGCTAGAGAAGCAACCTCTTGGAACGAGATCTCGGATACGCGGTGCACGGTGGTGCTGGAAAAGCAATGACACGTTTGCAAAAAGGTGCTCCTTGTCGCCGCTCTCTGAGTATCAAGACCGTTCATGCATTGCATTGTGGCTCTCATGGCTGGCTGGCTATATTTATTGATATGTACTATATTACCGTAGCGCATTGTAAACCGGGTATCCGAGGCACTGTAGCTTCTAATCTACCGGTATCGGTTACGACAGCCTCCATACATATGGCTCCGTTCTACAGAGTAACTAAAAAGCTACCACAGAGCCTGCTAAAGTAAAATCGAATGAAGTAAACGCCGAGGTCAGACACGTTTTCTCACTATCGTACTCTAGTAGAGGTACGTGTACTACCGTACTAGTAGAACAGTACGACGATTCATTCGATTGAACTATTCATATGCATGGTCTAAACTGTACTTTGCTTGGGGTTGCGAATCGAATCGAATCCAATCTCGTCTGATTGATGATTGATCATTCGATTCATTCATCCATCCTTGGAAGACACAAACGCATGCATGCACGTCCATCGAGAATTGATTTGATTCGATTCGGCGCACATGGATAGTTGCATCATCCCCACCCACATGTGATCTTCTTTCCCAGGTTTCACAAAGCCGTCAGGCAGAATACCTACGCACGAAAGACATGGAAAGGACGCGATCGATCCATCCATGCACCAACCAATCATTGACACGAGATTCAATCACATTGGTTGGCACACTGACATGCATGATCATTACATTATGTATGTAATCTCCTTGCATGATCGATGCGATGCGATGCGATGCGATGCAGTGAGCAGATCCAAAATTAATCCAAACCTGTTCGTCCTGACACTCGACGATGCTCGAAGGGATCGTGTTGAGGACACGCCGTGGAAAAGCGAAGCCCAAACCTTAGTCATCGAACAAAATAGAAATCGATGGACTTCTCTCGAAAACCCGTGGTTCTGAAAGAGCAATCCCGTGTAAGTCTAAAGTGGGGGTCAACGGTCGTAGTGTAGTGTTGGGGTCGTGTGATTGAAAGATTCGTTCCTCTCCCCCTTTTTGTTGGAGCGGTTGCTTGTGTGTTAGTTGCATGTAGATAGTGGCGGGTTCCGGTTTGTTGGTTCCTCGTGGATGTTTGGCTGCATTATTTATTGTGTGGTGTGGAAGGGGTCATAGTCGCGCAAGATACTGCGCATGACGGACAGGATATGACCACGTCACGCCTTTGTTGGGTGTCGAAGTTGACCGAACATGTCATGTATATAATAGTGGAGATGGTCTGTCCATTTCCCACCAATAACCCTTTTTTAATTGTCAACGGACGACAGACAGAGCTCAAATGCATAGAATGTGCTTAGTTAGACTTTCAAAAGCAAGAGGCTCGCAGCCATCCATTCCAATTTGCAGGAAAGATCAAGACGGACACTCAGCGAAGCGGACCAAGCAAGCACGCAAACGTTCATCTACTATTAGTACGGTAGTGGCTGGCTAGCAAAAGGTCATCAATCAATCGATTGCTTTTGCTCAAGCTCACTTTTGTTGATTCGTCAAGTCTATCAACAAACTTTAGCAATCAATCTATCTATCTAGCTACTAGCTATCAGTGATATCATATCAAGATGAGCGAGGGTAAGGAACATTTGTCTCTTGTGGTGTGCGGCCACGTCGATGCCGGCAAGTCTACGACTTGCGGTCACTTGATCTTCAAGCAAGGCGGAATCAGTGAGCGTGAAATGACCAAGCTGCAAGCGGAGGCGGAAGAGAAGGGAAAGTCTTCGTTTGGCTTTGCTTACTACTTGGATACGTGCAAGGAAGAGCGTGAACGTGGAGTCACTATTCAGTGCAACACCAAGGAGTTCTTCACCGACAAGTACCACTACACCATTGTCGATGCTCCTGGCCACAAGGATTACATCAAGAACATGATTACCGGATCTGCCACTGCTGACGTGGGTCTGCTCCTTGTGCCTGCCGAAAAGGGAGGTTTCGAGGCAGCCATTGCCAAGGCCGACCCCAAGTTGGGCGTGGAAGAAGGACAGACGCGCCAGCACGCACGCCTGCTCTACCTCCTCGGAGTTGAACAAATCATTGTTGGAATCAACAAGATGGACGCGTGCGGATGGGCTCAAGACCGTTTCGAGGAAATCAAGTCTGAATTCGTCAAGATGCTTCAGCTCATTGGGTTCAAGCCCAAGAAGGTACCCTTCATTCCTTACTCGGGATTCAATGGAGACAACCTCGTCGAAAAGTCCGACAAGGCGCCCTGGTACAAGGGATGGAAGGCAAACATTAACCCCAAGAAGGTCATTGAGGGATTCACCCTTGTAGAATGCCTCAACAACTTTATCATTCCCCCCAAGCGATTCCCCGATGCCCCCCTTCGTCTCCCTGTATCCAACATTTACAATATCAAGGGAGTTGGTCAAATCATTTGCGGAACCATTGAACAGGGAACTCTTCGTCCCGGTGATGTCATTGGAATTGCTCCATCTGGTCTCACTGGAAAGAAAATGTTCTCCATTGAACAGCACAAGAAGGTCCTCGATTCCGCCGGACCCGGTAACTCGGTCGGTATGTCCATCAAGGGTATTGCCAAGGATGAAAAGGTTCAGCCTGGAGATATCATTTACCTGGAAAAGGAAGGAGCCCTCAAGCCCGTCAAGTCGTTCACTGCCTTTGTCGCTGTCCAGGAGCACCCTGGTGTCCTCAAGCCCGGATACTGTCCTGTCATTTTCTCTCGTACCGCCAAGGTTGCCTGCAAGATGACCAAGATTATCTGGAAGCAGTCCAAGAAGACTGGAGGAGCCAAGGTGGACAATCCCCCCGAACTATCCCAGTTCGAATCCGCCGAAGTCGAATTCGAGCCTACCGCTCCTCTCTTTTTGGAGCCTTTTGAGCAGTGCGCTGCTCTTGGACGATTCGCCGTCATGGATTCCAATCGTTTGAAGATGCTCGGAAAGGTCAGCGGTGTCACTTCCGTCGCATAGTCCCAATCTGTTCTTACCAAAAATAAAAAACACATAATACAATGGAGACTGCTGTGGATGGATCTTCTGGTGCGTGATTGAGAGTTGTGTGATTGATGACAAGGAGACAACTCGACGACACTCGGATGCATTCCAAAGAGTAGTAGTATAATACATGTATAAGACCAAGAACTAAAAAAGGGATTTACAATACGATACTTCTAGACTAGCTAGCTAGCTAGTGTAGGATTTAATCTAGACGCCACAGGAGGGTCCGTGTGTTGTCTCTGCAAAGGTTTGGTGCTGTCGGTTGCTTGCTTCGGCGTTGCTTAGATCCTAGCAACAGATCCAACTCTCAGTCATCGTTCAGAGTCTAGCTAGAGTAGAGAAGTTATGACGGACGCTTGGCTGCCTAGCTAGTCGAGCTAGACTAGTAGGCGTCGCCAGGACACAGCCAGGTGAGGAAACGGAGACAGCTGACTAGCCAGTCTTTAGAAGCAGAGTGAGATAGCTAGATGAGTCAAAGGTGCCACGGAATCGGGCTTTAACGGCACGCTCATGGATGGCAATGGAGTTTGCTTGCTTACAGTCACAAGTGGCAGCATGGGATGTTTAGCTATTAATAGTTGCCTGACTCGACTGTCGCTCACTCGACTCCATCGAGAGACACCAGCCAAGAACCATGCATGCAGTAGGCAATGCTTCGTCTGGGAGATGGTGGGACGGTCGGCTGAGAGTTCGGTGCATCGAGCGAATAGTGATGAGGCAAGCACCGTTTCTCATCCTCGTTGCTTGCTGCTTCCGCCCCAGAGCGAGCTGTAACCGGCTATAGCTACCGCAGCACCATTTGAGAACGGCAGAACGGCAACCAGCCATGGCTGGTCTTCGAGCTAGAGGAGTTTTGGATGCTGCGTGACTGCGGCTTTGGCTGCTTGATCACCCAATGCACACCAAAGAAAGCAGTTGCTCTGTCGGTACTAGTACTGTATGTACATCCGTGATTTTGCTTCTGTCGTTCAAGTCCGTGTAGCCACACTCCATCAGCCATGCATAGATCCAATGCTGAAGCAGCAGGAAGACAACCACGCCGAGATGCCGAGATTGATGCCAAAACAACCTGCCTGACAATGGCAGAAGATTGCCAAAGGAAACGGTAGCTGTCGTACCCAAAGAAGACGAGCCAACAAGGTGAACCAATCTGCCTGGGACATGATTGAAGATAACTTGAAGCCGCCGATGGTCCAAACAGCAATTCAATTCTGGCTCGTCACTTCTTCAGAAATCAAGCACTGATATGGATCCCTCACGACCTGCCAACGTTGGCAGGAAGATTTGAGGAGGCAGTCGCTTCGGGCGCCACGACTCCCGTGCTTGCTTGCTGGGTTGATCGATCATGCAACGATCAATGCGATCGCAGCTGGCTGGGGTTGGTACGAAGTCGTGCACACTGCCTGCCGTAAAGGAAAGGAAAGGAAGCCGCACAATGCCACCCAGAAGAAGCCACAGACGCAATTGACACACCTGCCAAAACGCTAAAAGCGAGACAGCTACGAAACTATTGGTGCATACATACGTAGACGGAAAAGCCCCAGAAATCATGTCTAACCATCGTGTTCGGGCAACAATAATCTTTAGCTAATCAGCAACTAGATTTTGCGGAAGATGACTGCACGATATACCCCATCAAATTAGTGGTTGCTGCCAATTGGTTGAGCCCACCAATCTCCCATGTAGTAGCTATTGCTCGCTCCCCTTCTAAAAGGAATCATCAGGCTGGTGCTATTGCATGTGTCATGCCTAGCTAGTTCAAGCTAGACATGGCCGCTCTGCCTCACTAAGTACGGTGGCTACGGTTTTATAATATCTGGAAAGCCAAAGCAGGGCGCAACAATTAATCTTTAGCTAATCCACTAGCAGCTAGCTAGCTAGCTAGATTTTGCCGAGGATGACTGTGACCCATGCATGAACCTCAGTCGAGCTTGTGCCATCCACCCAGCGAAGATCCAAAAGAAGTACCGGTATTAGTAGACCGCCACTCTGGTCAGTCTTGTTGCTGATTGCTCAGGCTTCAGTCGAGGGAGGATGGGTACCGTACTCGAGTAGCGAACTCGAACTCGAGCTGAGTCCATTTTTAGTCGACAGCAAATAAACATACACCACCATGAAGTCCCTGAAGCCCTTTCCCGACCTGAGCCTGCTGGTTCTACTGGTTGCACTCGCACTCTCCTTATGCACACATATGTCAGTAGCAGAAGACCGGATTGAAATTCTGGACCAAGATGATGATGAGGATGCCATGTATGTACTCTACGACGGAGAGCTATCAGATACCCAAATAGTTTCTGATTTTCCCATTAGCAGTTTGCGGCACAATGACATGAACGAGGATTCGCCCATTGGAGAAAACTACATGAAGCTTGTCGTGACTAGCAATTGTGATTTGCCATTGGATGCGATCGTCATTGACGAAGATACCCAGTTGGGTGTTTCTATTACCGAGAACAATGCTGCCACGGAAGAACACGATTGGTACGAACTAGACAAGACGTCATTTTTGGAACCCAGCCAGTTTTATGCCAATTGGACCTATTACGGTGGCTGCTGTATTCCCTGCTGCTGTACCCCGGAAGAACTGGATTGGTATTTTGGCGACAGATCCTTTCCACAGGAAGTCTATGACAAAATTGAAAAAGCAGCTGAAGCAGAGAATGCAGGCCGTGCATTGAGACGGGATGGCGATGCAAGGCGACGTGAACGGGAGACATGGAGCAGTGGCAGAGTCTATATGGATCCCCGCCCAAATGACACACCAGTGCAACAGCCCGAGACGACAAGGAGCAACAGTCAGCCTAAGACTTGGACTTGGACCAGCAACACTGTTCACATGACCAGAGCAGGAAATGGCAGAATTGCTGCCCGGCCTCAAGACAGAGAACCCATAAACACAGGTTTTGTGGCAAGGCCACCCAACAGGCCTCCGCTTCCAGAACCAGCTAATCCTGTCCCAACCCCACCTGCCCCAGCTCCAACTAGTCCTGCACCAGTTCCAACTAATCCCGTCCCAGCACCGACAAATCAAGCTCCAGCACCGACAAATCAAGCTCCAGCTCCAACTAATCCTGCACCTGCTCCAACCAATCCAGTTCAACCCGGCCCAACTGCCACCGCCAAAACTAAGTGTGCTGTGAATGTGGAGATCTTGCACAATGGATGTCGGTCCGACAGCCTCTCGGTCAAGGCACCCAAAGCACGCATTCTAGACATTGACATTCAGACTATTCCGGGAGGATACACGGATGATAGATGTGACGTGCATGCGCATGCAAACTTGACCTTTCCCACTACTACAGACAACGAACAGATTGTGCAGACGAATATGGACTCCTACACAAGCCTAGAACAGCTGTCAATGGATGATGGGTATTGTCAAATGTGGTCGTATGGACGACCCTTTGTAGATCAGAATGGACAGCAAGTTCAGGCGCATGTTCAAATAATGTCACCACGCACAGCACGATCAGAGGAAGAGAATAACCCAGCAAGCTGCGATTGGAGCGCTAGCGGTGCCCTTGCCGACAACGCTTTAAATTTCAACGCAACAGCAACGTCACTTGCCGACAATAACAAAGCTGAACAACAACGCAAGGCGTATGGTCAAGAGTGGGCGGAAAGAGCCATTGGGGAACATGCCTCTGTGGCCAGCTTTGCAGCCTTTACCATTGCGCTCATGTCCAACAATGCACCACCGGATCTCGTCCAGGACTCTCTTGTAGCTGCGCAAGATGAAGTTCGACATGCCAAGGTGTCCTTCCAAGCCGCTTCCTTGTTTTTGGGTGGTGGTGCCAGTGGAGCAGCAGCAACAACAACAACAAGAGTGGAACCAAGTGCTCTGCCGCCATCAGCTCTTCAATTTGATCGCGACATGACTGCTCTGGCACTGGCGACGGCCTTTGAAGGATGTATTCATGAAACTCTTTCGGCAATCATCATGGCAATTGAGGTGGATGAGCAGGAGCAAAGGTTACTACTGATGATGGACCAGACCAACGACTTTCTCAAGCCACAGGAACGAGAGTGGCTCCAGAACCAAATGACAATCATTGCCAAGGAAGAAGCTAGTCATTCCGCTCTAGCTTGGCGAACCATACATTGGATCTGTGTCAATGACAAAGACGCCTGCATGGCATTGCAAAGAGGTCTTCTAGAGCCCACACGGCTCCGCAAAGCAGCAAGGCAACGGCTTGCTCAAGATCACAAGGGAGGCATTGTGGCTGTCGCTGCTGACAAGATTGAGAGAGCATGGAACGATATTCATACAGTGCTAGTCCCTCTCGTGACCCTGAGAGACAATGCAGCTGATGGCTGCGATGCATATTATGGTACCAAACCGGACACTATGCAAACATCGTTGGCTTCGTCCGTGTCGCAGTTGCTGTTGCAGAATGTCTGTTCCCACATCAATGGAGCTTTTATGCATACTAGCTTGATCCAATAATAGAATACTAGCTTTGTAGAAAGTTGATAAGATCAGAAGTTAGTTAGTTGCAGGATGTGTTGGATGCCATGGATGTATCCTGCAAGCCGTAGATAATCCGCTTAGACTACTAGCACTCTCCCACACCGCATCCTTCGGCTCGAGCCGTGGGCCTGCAGATTCGATTCTGATTTGAATGATGATTCGATGAAGATTCGATTTTGCGCCCTTCCAGACTTGAGTGGTGATTGTACATGTGTGAGACTTGGATAGGTATTTGGCGTGACGTTGTGACACCAAAGATTTGGAGAGGAGGGCAGTAGTCTATCTGTCACGAGTAGACAAGATAAACGGTAAGTTGGAGTGCCCTTGATGCTTTAATGGCCATTGTCTTTGGGAATAAAACGGAAAGAAAGAACTTCGTCTTGCATGTTTCAATGCTCATGGAACGTACATAATTTGGACAGTTTATAAAGAATGTGTCGGTGGTCAAGGAAGGGCTAATGTACTTTATGTGTTTGTTAAACAAAATTATCTAGTGTAATCGCAGCAAGACCTCACTAGAATTCATTAGGGAAAGGTCCCGGCGGTAATCCTCTGGATTTGGCTGATCAGAACAATTTTGGTGATATAATATTATATTAGTGAGTGAGTACCGTTGACAGTCTGGTTGTTAAAAGTATGTACTATTGATGTGATAGTACGTAAAGGTACGTTGTATGATTGGCCAGCTCTCTTATGCCCTATTAGTAAACACTGCTTGCTGGTCGCGGAAGCGGTTGATTCGCTATCCGCTGTTGTTTCTTTCCACAGTTTCTATCAACTGCTTCGGGAGCATCTTATTCTGCCTTTGCCAAAATTGTTTGTTTAGCCTGTCACAAGATCACTCCTGCAAGGTACACACACTCACATCAGCCAACAATTAGTCTGAAGCACCCGTAAAAAGGAAACCATCTCATAGTTTCTCACATAGACTACTAGTCTACTTGGTAGCATACAGACAAGCGAACAAACGCACAAACACAAACAGACAACTAGCTATCCAGCAAGCAGGGACCAGTTCACTGGATCACTTTCACAAAATCACAAACGGATACCCAAGCTCAGCTAATAAGCCAAGGTCACCATTATCTGCCTCAGATACCCTCAGATACCCTCAGATACCCCCATTATCTTCTCTGATAGAGCTCTGATCGAGGATTCCCCAAGAAGATACCCCCATTAAGCTTCGTTAAGCTTTGTTAAGCTACCCAAGGTACGGTATATACCCCTTTTTCTTGTCAAGCTACCCATTACGCTACCCATACCGGTACAAGAAGATGCCCCGCAAAGACAATAATAAGGACAAAGACAAGGAACGTCGCGAAGTTCGAAGCGAAAGAGGCGAACGACGAGAACGAACAATGGCAGCTTCGACTCTATCGCCTCCTTCGCCCACTCCACGATCTTATCGACGAGAAGAACAAGACTTGAATTCCATTTTGTTTCACGAGCAACTTCATTCCAGTGCCGATAACTTGAAAAACATGGACATGGACGTCTTTAGCTATGCCAGCCACCACCAGCACAGTTCTACGGCGTTGGCATTGGCAGACTTGGCGTCCAAGGTGGACTTGCCGTTGGCATTGCCTCCTTTGCAACCTCGTCTCAACGCTGCTAGTACCAATGCTAGCAATGCTACTAGTACCCACAACGACTACGTGTACGACGACTTTAACAACGACGAAACGTCTGCCGATGTCGACATTCTAGAAGCCATTCAAAAGGGACAAGAACGAGCGCAGCAAGAAACGCAAGATACCCCGAGAAAAAAGTCACATTCTGGTACGACTCTCAGTGCTAGTAGTACTAGTACGAGTACGCATTCCCGCAAGCAACACGAACGTCAGGAACGTCAAGATCAAGACTTGCAAGAAGAGTACAATCATGCCAAAGACAGAAATCTACTGCTCCAGCAAGCCGTGGCTGAGTACCTGCAAGAACCAAAGCTGATGCCACACGTACACTTAAACACTCACACGCACTCGACTACCACATGCAGTAGCACCGGGAGCCAGGACGATACCACTGACACGAACAGCAGTCCTTCTTCCACAGAACACGATCGCAAGGAACAACGAAAACGATCCAGACGCGTTGAAGCCGAACGAAAGCGACGACAGTCCATTGAACGTAATCAACAACGTAACCAACGAGACACACAAAACGTATCCATGACCAGTGCCACGGAAGACATGTCCAGTTGCAATACCAGTACGTGCCATGATACAACAACAACCACAACAACAACCTCCAACAACAACAACGACCCCATGATGATGAGCAGCAGCAGTCGTCGTCGTGGTCGTGAACGTAAGAGTTGCACCAAACCACCCGTCACTCGAGGAAACAGTGCACGACAGAGTCTACTCTTGCACGCGGCGGAAATGAGATCATCGTCATCGTCGTCGCTACTAAGACCTCGTCGCAGTGCTTCCGTGAGAAGCATCACCAGTACCACTGTCAGCGAGGAACGCGACGACGAAGGAAACATTGTAACTACCAGCAAGGCACTCTTGAAACGAAATGAACGCTCTCGATCTCTCACACGAACCGTCATTCGACGAGTCAGTCGATCCCTCAGTAGGTTGCGCACCCGCATTACCGGAGAGGAAGGACGACGTGGCAAGAGCATGGATGGTCATCATCATCGTCGCAAGAACAAGAGCAGTCACAACCGATCCTCCTCCGACATGATGATGAAAAAGAAGAAAAGTAGCAAAAAGTCCAGGTCCTGCACGTGTCCCAAGGAATCCGGTGAAAAGGGTGTCGTTATTATTCTCAAATCATGTCCCAAGCATGGGCGAAATGCACAGAAACGATTGAAAAGTGGAAACAATGCCAACACAATTGTGGTCGAAAACAAGTCCGGTCCTGCATTGGGACGATCCAGTACCACGGGCAGTGCTACCTGTAGCAGTAGTAGTACGACCATGACGATGAGTGCCAGTGAACACAAGGAACGAAGATCCACAGTTACGAGCACGAGTGCTGGTACTGGTAGTCACCGTCACCAACAACAACAACAGCAACAACTACTCAAGTCCAGCAGCAAACGGAGCCATCATCATCACGGCAGCTCGTGCAGAAAGGAACGAGGAAGACCAAAAGTGAGACAATCCACCAACAGTGAAAGTCTGGCAGCAGTGCCACGACCAAGTCGATCCAGGAGCTTGGCCGAGTTCTAGCTAGTTGTGCTGCCTTGTTGTCTGACTACCAACCAACCAGCGTCCGTGGTCATGGGAGTACGTGCGATCGATCGATCGATGGCGACCACGGTCAAGTCATGTGATGTATTGTTTGTATATTTATTGTGATTGGTATGTGGGTACTCGTATTATTGGATGGCAAAGAGTTGGGTGAACTCGACCGGGAGTACCAATGACTGACTGAATTTTTACGTACAATAAGCAAGAAAGAACGCTGTGTATTATTGATGTGCATGAAAGAAAGACTGAACCAACCAGCAGCTCGTGAAATAGTAAAATGGAAGTAATGAGCGGTTGATTTATTGCGTGGTGAAAGGTTGGTCTTTTTCCCCGTCTCTACTTACTTGTACAAATAGGTTAGAAGTCACGTCCAACTGCCGGTAGGTGGCTGGAGATCGGAGCGACACGCAACGTGAGCTGGTAGCGCCGTTCAACCGAGGAGGAGGAGCCATGCACCCAATTCGGTCTTACAAGGGCCGTCTGAAGATTGTATCCAACAGAAAGGTCCTGCATTCTCATATAGAAGTTCCGCTGCCTGCCTGCTGTATCTATTCTGCTTCTTCTTCCATTGTTGCTCCTTGTTGCATCCATGATGGGCTTGGTTGCCACCCTCTCACATGTTGCATCATTTGCTGGATGTTTTTAGCAGCCGGGTTGGTGGTGGCCAAGAATCTGCCCTTCTCCTTTGAGTCATTCTTCGTTGCCTCTTAAAATGAAGGCATGGTACTGCTCAGCCCACAAGTTGGCAGCGCATGATTCGTTGTCACAAAGAAAGATGAACACAAAACGGGCGACTCTGACAATCACAGCGTCACCAAGCTTTTCAATGTCCCACCTCATCTAAAATTCTTGTGGTGAGGTACCGGTTGTGCCAAGGTGGAAAGCAAACGACGCACACGAGTGCAACCACCACCTAAAATACCTGAAGTATACGGTTTTACGAATCGTAAAAGAATGTCTAAAGTTGTGCTTTATGGACTCGACTCCTCTTAAAGATTGTTAGTTGATGTACACGCCAGAATTTTCCGTCCCCCAATCAAGACCTGGCCACTCAGGCGCCTGGCTTGTTCTTTCCATTCATTCTGTGATTCTGTCATTCCAGGGGAATACAAGTGATGGTGGCGCATTGCAGGCATCCTGGAAAGTTGTCGACGGGGGGTGGAGAACCGGCCGTAGAGGGCGCCAGGGAGGGCGCCAAGGTGACAGGTTTGAGCAGAGCTTCTTCAATGGTTCTTCCACGTACTGCGCCACCTTGAACCGTGACGGCCTTGTCCCATTGAGGTTCAAGTTGCAAATGACGACGAAGGGATCCACAGTATCCGGGACATACGAGACAGCACCAACTAAACTGGCTGCAGACACCATTCAAGACGACCGCAATCGTAGCGTTCTCGGTGGCCCTGTGGGTCACTTTCAATACTACTAGCTGCTAGTAATAGTCGTCGCTCCGGACTGTTCGTTCCGGCGAGCACTGAGTAGGCTCCGTCATTGGCAGTTACCATGAGCTCCGTGGTGTCTTCTGAGTACTACAACGGTTTCGGAAGACTCCTTCAGGGCATTGAGGGGAGCGTTGATACCTCCATTCTCCGTAGTTTCTTGTACTTGCTCCAGTCTCATCAACGCACTGTACACATACTCCATGGCAGAGCGAGTTGAAGTCGTAGCTACATACTCGCAGTATACTCTCTGAGGCATCAGCCAGAGAGCTAAGCTAGCGCAAGCAAGAGAAGTACTCGGAGCTGGCTTTTCATTGTCATCCTTGTACAGCCATGTACTGGCTAGCTGCTGTGTATTTCTGGCCAATCTCTGATTTTGTGACAAGAGAAGGCAAGCACAAAATCTGTGAGCTTCGTGCCAATGAACTCACTGCATGGATCATCTGTAGTCAGAGCCGTTTTGGTGACCACGAGCATCAAGCATCTCCTTTGCCATAACCATATGCTGTTGAAACTTACTTCAAACTTCAATTGGACTGCAGGGTCCCAGCCTTTCCCCATGGTGCGCCCTTCTAACAGCTAAACACGATGTGATGCTTTGGTGCTTGTGCTCGTTATTACGGTGGTTGTGGGTGCCGGGCAATGGCAGCGGCAGCGGATAGTTTGGCATGGCCGACAACTGCAGCCAACCAACATCTTCGCTTCTAGCTGCTGGAAAGGCAGAGCCTTCTTTGCGGCTAGAAATGGCAACCGTAGTAGTAACCATTTGCAGGTGAAGCAAACCTTTTACAATGGAAGGAAGAGGAGTCTTTCACATGCAAGACCAAGGTTCTTCTAGTACTCAGAGTACGAAGGGTTTGCAACCAGAACGCCTTCTTGCCTTTACATGTACGCAGCGCTTGCATGAGAACACGACCACAGACAAGGTACCTACTGGAGAACATGCACTGGCAATAGAATAGAATAGAAAACAGTCCCGTTGGAACTTCAATGGGCAAACTGCGTGTTCCCAATGTTCCCAATGTTCCCAATGTCCATGTCCTGCATTCGTTGGGAGGATCGAGTCGTCGTACATCGTACACGTAGGTTGAGATGGCGTGCAGGGCTCACCATGGTGCCGCTTTGAAGGCTAGTATTAATAGCTACTAGTACAGTAGTTTCCTTTATCTTTGGGGGGATAACCTAGCTAGGCTATTAGCTCCTAGTTAGTGACACCATCTAGACCTTGTGCGTTCGGATTGCATTGCCAGTGGCTGCGAGAGTGCCAATCCAAGCGGCCGCGTTCGACTACGTTCGCTGACGGGACTTTGGCACCAACTCTTGGAGCTGATGCTGCTTCCTCCACTACTACTACTACTACTGATGCTGCTGCTTCCACTGCTGCTAGTACCATGACTGGTGTGGGTACTGACACTGCTGATACTGCTTCGTCGACTGCTGCATGATCTACTAGTAGAACCATGTGTGTTGTTCGAGTGGAGCAAGCTGTCGGGGACTGTAGTAGTATCAATAATCATGTAGGGAACAACAGGAGGAGACTTGCGTTGCTCCTCCTCATCAGGGACTCTGCTGCTGCTGCTGCTGCGACGACGAACGTTGTGTTTGCTGTCCACTAATAATTCTGGCGCCACTGTTGAATCTTGCTCCAGAGCAGTCGATGTGTGCATGGAGTGAATGACACTCAGGCACTCCTGTGACGGGGACTTTTGTGGTGTGAACTTCGTCTTGGGCAAGGCATTGGTCAAGATGGAGTTTTTGACTTTTCTGCCGCCAACAATTCTGTGATCCCTTGCTGCTTCTTGGGGCTCGGTCATGTTGGGCGTCTTGTTTGTCTCCGTACTAGTAGTATTCAAGGAAGGGCGTCTTCCTGGTGGCAGCAATGTGAGCGTGCTTTGTTTGCGGCCGTGGTAGTATGCTCGCAAGTCTTCGGACTGAGTAGCCCTTGCCAGAGTCGTGGTCGGCACGGGTGGCAGACACGGCGGCAAGTTGAGATGCGCATGGATGTTTGGTTGCTGCATTAGATTTTCTCTGGATCGTTGTCTCTGAGGACACCTCAATGCTTCACGCCTGTCGTAGGCACGAAGGTCTTCTGATTGCGTGACCCGGGCCATGGCAGGAGGTGGTGGGCAGCTTGAATCAGCAGAACCCATCAAGCAGCAAGATGCCAAGGTGGAGGATCGGTTATGGTTGGTCTTGGAGGCATCCGAAAACCATCTCTTGTATTGCTTCTTCTTGCCATCAAACAATGGGAGTTGATAGTCCTCGTCGTTGTCATCTTCATCTTCGTCGTATCGGGAGCACCTTCGTTTGGGTGTTGAAGGGATGAAATCCGCCGAGCGACGTGACGTAAACTGCGGGGGTGACAGAGTCATGCATGTGCTGCTGGTAGCATTGGCTTGACCAGCCATCATGTAAGCATCTAGTATAGTGTTACTAGTGTCTTGCATGGATCTGCTGATGCTCATGTACCTGCGAATGTTCACGTCTTCTTCTTGTTCTGGCTGACTGTGGCCACTGTCTTCGTCCATCACTGCAAAAGGTAAAGTAAAAACGAAAAATAGGTGAAGGTTTGATAAGGTCAGATAAGATCAGGTCAGATTAGGGTAGCTCAGGTGAATCGAATCCACTTGAAAGCAAGGGTAGGTAGCAAGCAAGGACTTACATAGACTGGTTCTAGTCCGGCGTGTTCCGTAGGTCTGGCCAAACATCAGGTCAGCTGAGCGTATAGTAGCGGTAGTGGTGATGGTAGTAGTCGTGCCATTGCAGCAACTGGGAGAACAAACGGATGAAGTTAAAGATCTTGGAAAGCGAGGAACTTCAGGCGCATGATCTTGGTCGCTCTTGGATCCACTGGAAAACCGATGCAGTGCTGCCGGTGGGGGTGCCACTACCGGTACTACTGCTTCGCCATTGTCATTGCCAACTGCCTGAGGAGGCATTCGCATCACATGGTTCATCATGATCATCTTGAAGCAAGAAACTTGAAAAAAACTTGAAAGCAACTTGAAAGCAACAAACTGGAAACTCTTCTGATTGATGTAGATCAGCAGATGGATATTATGGAAGGATGTATTAGTTTTGGTGTTCAACTGGACTTGAGAAGTTGCTTTGGTTAGTTTTATGGGAGATTCGGTTCAGTGGTGGAAGTTTTGGTGGCAAAATCAAGAGGTAGCTTAGAGCTTTTAGCTAGGTAGTCCATGGACCATGGGAGTCTTCGAGTCTTCTTTGGGAGCACAGCGAGTTTGTGGTGCCTCGAAAAAGGAGTAACTACATATTATTAGTTCCAACGAGTTTACAAGTTCCGCTCAAAAGCTCGTCAGGCGCTTCGAGTTTCTTAAGCATCAAATGTAGTTGTATACAAGCCAACGCTTAGTGACATCACGAAGAGGGGCCAATGCAATAACGATAAAGAGATCCTCGTTCACCAGGATCTAATCGGATGAAGTCGGATTCCCAAAACAGAAAGCACACAGTTTCGACAGTAGCCATACGGACTTAAGCAAAATCGCCTTATCACGCTCTCTTCTCTGAGCACGCAAAGTACTCCAAGTACTGAATTGGCCATTGTCATGTCCACTGCCCCTGGACAGTACTCAGCAAGTGTACTACTGGCTCAATCAGCTCTCGTTCACACGTTCTCAGAGAGCTCATCAGGGAGTATGCTTTTAAGGGACGCGGTCAACAACTTCCAAGTTCGGGGTGCTCGTGCAAACACAAGACACAACCATCCCACCATAGCTCCCACCACCATGCGTACCGTAGCCATACCGTACCGTACGTACCTACAGTACAGTATCTACAGTACCATTGCTCATTCATTTTTACGTCAATGGCCGCCGAGCTCTGACCATCAAAGCTCGATCGAACGATCGAACTGCATAAAGACATAAGTCGACCCAGCAAAAGGAGCTGAAACGCTGAAACATCCCAGCAACATCTGATGTCCTTAATGCATTATTTGAGCTTTTGTAAAAACCGGAAGAAGAGAAAGATGCTTTCTGGTGTTCAACCGATTCAATGTGCTCTTTCCACTCTTTGCACAGCCAAAGTATGGCCACTGGCAGCTCAGCTATACCAGAGCACCACCAGAGCTACCTACTACATGTAGGTAGTCTACAGTAGGATATGGTTGCTGCGTTGATGCAAGTTCCTTGATTTGGTCTTGGGTCTTGGAGGTGCGAGGTGCAGCCCAACCCACAGAAAACAGACCGAAGATGGGAGCTAGACTAGATCTAGCTAGTAGTCTAGCTAGATGGCTCGGATGGCTTCCTTTCCTCGCAACCATTTCGAACAAAAGAAATAGATGGAATAGCTGATGGAATGAGAATCTTGATGGGTCCACACTTTTAGATGCTTCAGTCGTTGGGAGTTGTTGGGGGTGGTGGCAGGGAAAACTGCAGGAATATCCGCGGGCATTGAAGAGACCTACTGGACTAGCTAGACTCTAATGCCTCTTCCTCGATTCTGTTCCATTCGGCTCTTTGGGGCTTCCGCAGTTGGCTGGTACAGGGATAGCTAGCTAGCGAGTACAGTAGTACATTTTGTAGTGAGTGACCATGGATGCTTGGATCTTGGATCTGGATGAAGATCATCACTTACTTTCTTACTTTTCACCGACACCAGCTTTTGGCTGGCTGCTTGCTTCCACGCCTTGGAGGCAAAAGCAATCGCAAACGAAGAAAGAAGATAGAGAAGCTCAAGGGATCACAGCGCTACTGTTCCCGAAAGCTGGGACTTATTTAAAAATACCGCAAAAAACTTTGCAGCCAAGCAGCATTGCCAAAAACTCCTCCCTTGTGCCCCAAATGGCCAGAAAAGGTACTCTTTGGAGCATACTGAGTACCAGGTACGATTTATTTTAGTTGCAGCACCCAACGCTGGTCACAGGAGCTGTGCGTTGGCATTGGCATTTGACGTTTGATCATGGATAGAAGCATTTGGCTGGGCATTATTTCCATGTAGTTTTGTTGCTTTCTATTCCTTTAGCTCCAGGTAGCAGCCACCAAGTCCCTTCGGGCTCCAAGAGCTGCTCCAAGCATGACGGCCCCTGGGAGGACTTGCTTGGGCCTGGCTGTTGCGCCCTGGATGGATATGGTTGGACCTGTTGCTTCTTAGCCGACTCGGTGGTCGGTTCTTCATACGTTCTTTATACATGTACTCGAGTAGCTAGCCAGTGGCTATATGGCTACGGTATATACTCGGTGGCCATTGAGCTGGTCACAAAACAATATGGTGGGAGCATGCTACACTGTAGACATACATGTACCAATAGCGAAGCCAGAGATCTGTGGCTCTGGCTGGAAGCGCCTGTGTGCATGGTACGATACTCACCTAACCGGTCTTCTGGTTGGTACCAGGTAGCGGCAGCGTGGAAGAGGTCCAAAGCTTTAGACAAAAAACAGAACCAGTCCTGTACCAAGAATCCTTGGTCGGGTACCAAGAATCCTTGGTCGCGTACCTTTATTATGCAGTCGTGTACCACGGTACTGCACACCACAAGCGTGAGCTCGGAATGGCTCGACGTCTTGAGCCATGACAAGAACGTGACTGCAGATGTGAGTCACAGTTCCGTAGGGGCAAGACAAGCCAGTGCGTGGGAAAGTGCGCTCGCTGTCGTCATCACAGCTGCACCCGGCAAAGAAAGGATCTGGCACGAAATGCTGTATTTGGCTGCAAGTTGCTTTGAAGTGCCATAGCTTCATTGCCAAGAAACCAACGTTAACAAGCAATTGACATCGAGTACTTCTATTAGTTAAGCAAGTCCTTATCAATTTTTCACCATGCCAAAATCCAGTCTTACCATGGACTATCGACAGAAACGAGGATGCCTTGGTGCTCTCGGGATACACTGTGGAACCAAGAACAACCCAGCCAAAAGGCGGAGACGCAAAAGTAGGTCGTCGGGGACATTTTTGTTTCTCGCGGTTGTGATTGTGGTGTCCTCGGGGATGCTTGTGTTCACTCATAGGACAGCAGAAAAGCTAACCGCTCGTTTGCTGAAGGAAGATGTGGACCCACTCTGGCAAATGGCTATGTCTCGCACCACACCCACCCGTTCGGACGAAGCGGTGGCCAAAATGGTGGAGTGGGTTCGTTCCAGGGGTGGCTATGTGAACCCCAAGATCGAGTTTCGACGGTCCAATCCAAGCGACCCAAAGTCACACTTTGGCATTTTTGCCAAGGAAGAAGTCCAACCCAAAGAAATCCTCCTCAACATCCCCCCCAATTGTGTCCTTGGCCTGGACTTGGTAAGCGAGGCTAAAATTAGCTCAAATGACGACGGTCGTTACTACGATAGCATGTGCCAGCTATCTCACAAGCTCTTGGACGAACTGAAGCTCGGGCAAGATTCGACCTTTGCTCCTTATGTCCAATATCTGAAAGAACAAAGCTACGGGCAGCTTCCAGCCACATACTCCCTCCCCGGACAGCAGCTCATGGAGCAGATCGTAGGGCAAGCAGGAGAAAGTTCAACCTTGTCAAAAGGAAACTCAACATCTTTTCACCAGTCGCTGCGCTTGCCTCCTGCTTTGGCCGTTAGCTGGCTTTCCGATCGTTTTTCCCAGTGCATTGATGTTCACGACCCGGCACAAAGGCAAGCTGTCGCTTTGGTCGCCCAACGTGGATGGGACATTGTCCTTTGTCCGCTTTTTGATTTGGTCAATCATCACAACGGGGCGAAACTCAATACAGAATCAACGTCTGTCTATGATCCCAATGGTTTCAAAGTGCGCGCAAGCAAAGCGATTGAAGCTGGTGAGGAAGCCTACTCCACCTATGACAAATGCCTTGATTGTGGAGACACTGCTGCCTACTGGGGAACCCCCGAAATCTTTCGTGAGTATGGGTTTGTAGAGAACTTCCCACAACGCTGGATTTTTAAGCGTTCGATTGGCTTTGAGCTCCATTCTGCTATAGTTGATGGTGTCAAATCATATGAAGTGACATGGATGCGGAAAAGCTACAAACCCAAGAAAAAAGACTTGGAGTTTCTAAGGGTGCGATTTGATCAATTGAAGGATGTACCCTTGCCAGAGAAGGACGAATTGCCACCATCAGAATGGAATGCCATCATGCAGTATCGGGGTGCCCTGGAAGTAGCGCTCTCGGCAGCCATGCAAGTCATGGAGAGAACACTTGGCAGCAACAGTCATGGCGGCAACAAGAATGATGATTCGAAAAACTCACCCGACGTTGCTTGGGGCTGATAATTGCACGATTTGTTGGCTTCTTCCCATGACTATATCAATCGTCTACTGAGTATGTCTATTTGCAAAAAGTGCTGATGTAGTTGGGCTTAGTGTGTGTCAAAAGGCATCTTCTGTGTTTTGGTGTACAGCGTGTTAGGAAGCCGTCGTCATTGCATGTCGTTGATCAATTTCAAACTCCTCTAGAATCCAGCTTCCATCCCTTTACTCAATTCGAGTTGTTCATTTCGTGATGGGCTCCAAACTACCAAAAAAAGGGAAACTACCAAAAGAAGAAAAACCAAAAGAAGAAAAAGATAAAACACTTGAAGTCTATTAACCGATTGAGTCATTCAGACGAGAAGAGCTTGAGGACGACCCACAAGCCATTGCCTAGGTGTTTCCCACAGTCAAATCTGCTCACCGACCAAGCGAAACTACTTCAAAGAGATCGAGGCAGTGTGTGATGCAGTGTGTCTACATGTACAGACACAGGGTTGCTTCGTTCTTGTGTCGTCGTGTCGTCGTGTCGTATCGTCAAAGAGATCGAGGCAGTGTGCTAGCATGGTCCCGTTCCAAGGCTCCACAAGCTTGCACCATCCTGACCAAACCAACTAGATCTCCACCGGCACCCTCCTGCTCTTGGTTCATCCCCGAGCTACACCAGCGCCCAAACCAGAGCAGAAAGAAGCAACTACTAGCCCCAAAAGGAAGAAAGAAAGAGGGTGCGGGATGTTCGTCCGTCTGATTTTGGGCAGTCAAACCTTGTAATTCACGGGAACGGATGGTACGTACGGAAGTCCGTAACAACTTTTGGGTCAAGAGGAGGGGATCATTTGGCTCCCGGAAGGCCTAGACAAGTCAGCAAGCACCTCCTAACACTGTAGTGATGAGATATATGGCATATATCTAGTTTCGGATGAATCCAAAAATTGGAAAAAATTGCCAAATTCCTTCGTTTGGTAGGCCCAAACACCCCGTTTGCGACATTGAATATTTTTCATCCAAATCTGAATCTGGCTTTGGTTGTTTCCATGGTCAACATGGGTCCATGAGGGACTGTGTGTATCAAAGCCGCTTGGTCGGAAGGCCTGGAACGGAGGCATTTTGCCTTCCAAAATTTGCTTAACGAGGTCAGTTGTGTAGGTTGAGATATTGAGTCGCAAGTCAGTTGTCATTCACGGCTTTACGGAATATTTACGGATATTCAAAGTACAGCAAATAAGCTAATCTTTTCATATCATGATACAAATGCAATAAGATGAGGTAATATTTTCGGTTTGGTTTATGTATTTCGCTTAGTCAGAAATCGGTTCCAGTTAATCCACTCCCAGCTCCCACACGATGATCTCTTGGACTGTAGATGGTTAGCTCTTAGCAGGGCAGCTGTTACCATGGGACTCTCTATTGAACCATGTTCGGCTGCTTCGTACCAGTTCCGGCATACAAGGTTGGATGGCCTTGCCTCTGAGGTCCATCCAATGAAACTGATGATCCAAACGAACTATAAACCTCTCAACCGGATCCCAGCGAGTTCTAAAACACCATTTGTGATGGCATTATTTACTTGGCACCTGTAGATGCTAGTTATTCTTTTGTCTGCGACCAGGATTTCCATATTGTTCTGGTTCAGTTGGTTGCCTTGGTCCGATATAGATACCCTTTGCGCCTTAACATCTCGAATCGGATCTCTGATCTTTATCCGATCCTATGATTTGATCCGAGGTACAACCAAGACACGAGGTTAGTACGGGTACTCAACATCTACCAATTAGTAATCACTTCTGATCCCACGGAGCCTACAGTAGCATGGGGCACCCCAAGCCTTGCTATTGTTGCATTTATTTTGACCCGATCAACCTCAACTTGGCTTCCTCAAAACAGTTCTTCTGCCGCGAAACAACTCCATCATGCATCCTTTCACCCTGCCAAAGAGCGCGATGGAGACTAAGGCTGCCGTGTCATCTTGCACAGCAAATGGTAGGCAATGCCAATGTCGCACAACCTGCAAGACCGCCTCGAATCGTCATGGTGGACCATGAAGGCCGATGTGCGGGTAAACATTACACAGTTTGTGGATATTCCAGTAGACTGACTCACTCTAGTCCGCATCTTCTTTGCCTAAGCGGCTTTAATAGAAAACTTACCTACCCTAGACTCCCTTTCGGTCGCGTTGCTTCGACTTCCAAAGAAAATTCGATTTTCGGAAATTTGGATCAGATTGAGTGGATTCTTTCGGTTTCATGCTCAGCTCGTTGTCCTCCACCTCCCTGACTTTGTTCACATCGTGTGCACTATGTAAGTACTGTACTATGACGGAGTTATCTTTAGAAGTGTAGCTCTTTTCATTTGACGTGTTTTCATATTAGTCTGGCACCGAAGAAGCAATAGTCTGGGTGGTGGATTTTGATAAGCAGAACGGCTTGCAGAGAAAGTTTTGGGCACGTAGGGACC
The DNA here is from genome assembly GCA_903772945.1 of Seminavis robusta. Lineage (NCBI taxonomy): Eukaryota > Bacillariophyta > Bacillariophyceae > Naviculales > Naviculaceae > Seminavis > Seminavis robusta. The sequence goes on along the minus strand of CAICTM010001426.1, from coordinate 4,582 downwards.
TTAGGTCCCTGGACACACCAGAAGCTGACTTCACACACTGCATACAAGTAAGCCTTCCAACTGGTTCTTGGTGGGCCAAACCGTAGCAAAAGAAGTGAAACCCTGTACGATGTACCGGCCAGCCCGCAAGCTCGGCGTTGAGTGAGTGAGTCTCGGCTGTCTATCTTGTAGCAGATGATTTATTTCACCTGACTTTGTTTCGCAAGGGCTCTTCGCGCATTGCATATCGCACCGCACGAAACCGACGCTGCACAAACTTCAAGAGCTGCTATTATAGTAGGAAATCTCTTGGATATTGAACAGCCAAACTTTTCCTGGATGTTGCGTGAAGGCGCTATAGTTCGCCTGGAGAGTGATCCTGGTAGTAATTCAGGTGTTCAGCAGCATCGCAGCGGAGTGCGATGCGGTTTACGCCTCCGCGGTCATAAGTCCTACCGGTAGCACTCCAGCACTCCAATTGTGGATACCGGTAGTTGCTATGCAGCGTACAACGGCCCCCACCTTACGTACCGTACCGGTAGTGGCGCAGACTTGGCAAAACACTTTTCTCGTCGACGTTGGAGCTTTCTTCTTTGCTTCCATTGTTGCCATCTGCCTGTAGGTCCTGACTACAACGCTTCTAGTGCTTCTTTTTGAGACGTTGGAACATGGCTCCATACATCGCTCCTCTTGCTAGTAGCTAGCTACTGTAGCTAGCCACTTCTCGGAGAAAGCAATGACCTACTAGCTTAAAAACAGGCAGACCAGCAACAAGGTCATTGCGCACCCACAAAACGGAGAAGATCACCCGCCACCCTTTTCCGGCCAACTTCCATCTTCATAGTACGCAAATGGGTCCCTTTCTCTTCTCGAGAACAAGAAGGGAAATGATTACATGTACCTTCGAAGGCAGTTCAGGATGCCTGCCTTCTCAATCTCATCCAGTGAGCTGATTTTGTGCATGAGCTGTGACGGGACCTGGAAAGTCTTCGAATCCAACCAAAGTCATCAGAACAAACAGGATTTGGAAGAACAAAATTGCTCGAGTGCTACTTTTGTGTCGCTCGATTCGGTCCGCCAGGAGATCAAGGAACCCTTCTAAGAGGATTTTTGCCAAAACCAATGGGCTATTGTAGAGCAGGCGAGCATCCCAAGTAGGTCTACTTCACAAATCTTGCGGTGGTTGCACACACACTGGTATTAGCGTGCTCCGTGCATCCTCTGAACTCTGAAGGGCACTACATGCATGTGGACAATGAGTACAACACTCGATCCATTGAAAGGGATGTTGGAAGCAAAGGATCTGAATCCATAGCTCAGTTGACACAAGGCCCTTTTGCATCTCCAGTGAGGGCTATGAAGTTGAAAAAAGGTTTCCCCTTGTTCCTGTGCAATCAGGTGGGTTTCTAAGGCTGGTGTACTATTGGAACTTGAAGGGGCACGCAATCAAAGCCAGCTAGCTAGTGGCCAGCCACCTATCCAGTAAGGCAATTTCATGAATGTTTATTCCTTTATTCCAGTATGAAAATCTCTTTATGACCCGTCAGAGAGGACCGGTAGATGGGTTTCTGCATTCCCTCATAGCATTGACTACCAGTGCTACGCTACGTGGCATGCAAATAAATGATAACCCAAAATTTTGTTGTGGTTGGTGGCTCATCAGAGACTGCTCAGAGTTTGTGAGGGCTACTGGGCTCAACGTCGTGGGGTTCGTCCCCAAAAGTCAATCGCAATGGTGTCCAGTGGGGATTTATGGGTTGGATTTCCCTTTTTTCGACCCAGCAACAGAGCTGCAACACTCCATAGCCTCTCCATGTACTTACCAGTAAAATATTTAACAGAACCCGATGGAAGAATCATTCTGCTTCTGATGATGACTTATTTATTCACCTGCACATTCTAATTACACGACGATTTGCCGCGGTAAACTGGAAGTGGCCTGTGCCCTGTGCCCTATCGCGCTACACCGTAAATAGAGAGCTCTACACTGGCTAGCCAGCATACAGGTAGCAGGTAGCCTATGCATATTCCGATTAGTTTTTTTATAGGCTTGTCAGAAAGGTATTTTCGTATGACGGACAGACGACTCGGGATCCACAATCACGGTTCGTGATTGGGGATGTGTGACTCAAATCAGATGGTTATCCGATCATCATCAGATGGCCAGGTGTACGAGGAACGAGGACAATGGTCGGTCTAGATGATGCAACTACAAAGGTTAGGAAGTTAGGTCGAGGAGATGAATGCAAGGAGCGACGGGATGGAGCAAATGAATGGACGGATGAAGGTCCATAGGTTAGTAAAGTGGGAAAGCCCTCCAGGGCCAACCATGCACTTCAGGAAGATAGATCGACGAGATCTATCTGTAGATGAAATTGCGAGAAGCAGAGGATCGAAAGATCCTGGTATAGTATGCATATCGGAGCTCAGTTGTAGAGCTCACAATCTGAACGAGAGAGAAAGAGAAAAACGAAACGAATAGCAGTCTACTAGACAGTAGAGCTGGAAGGATTTTGATTAAATTAGAGAAATTGTGCGTTCAAGTTCACACCCTTTCAACACGTTTTAAAACGATAGCATGCAGGAAAGAGTGAGCTTGATCCAGGTTGTCAAACAGGAAAGGAGAAGTAATTGAGAAGTAAGTAAGATGTCTACGGAGGTAGAGTTATCATCGTCGAGCAAGTACCCCATCTTCGATGGGAAAGATGAGAAGTTCAGGTTCTACAAGGTCAGGATGATGGCCCATTTATCAAGTAGGGTACGTAGAAGTGATGAAAGACTCTACGGAGATCAAACCGACAACTGGGAAACCCTACAGTACGGGCAAGTTGTCGGACGACGAAGTAGAAAAGATCGAAAGTCTGCAGAAGAAGAAAGCATAAGGCTGCTGGATACTGCTGGATTCGATAAATGTGGAGACCATCGAAGGGCAAGTCTCCTTCGACCTACTGGCCATCACACCAAACGACTGACCATGCTGCTGGGAATTCAAGGGCATGTGGGGTCCATGCTGGACCTCTACATGCTGAATGACAGTGGTGAGGTAGCAGAGTCGACGAACGGAATAATACGCGATAAAGAGGGACATCAAGGAAAACCCCAAGAAGTTCGAGATTGGACTCGAACGTGAAACGCAAGAAGCTGCGAAGGATGGGTCAAGATATCGGACGAAGAGTACATCAAGGACCTATCGAGAAGATGCCGAAGAAGGAGAGGAGAACTCGGAGTGTACATGAAGTGAAGAGAATGTACTGCGAAGGATCAAGACAACCAGGACATGGAATAACGTTGAAAAGAGTGTGGTGGATGAATTATGCGAAATCTACGATGATATTAAGGCACGGAACAAGTCGAACAGCCCACAATGGCGAAACAGCTTTTATGATTGGAGGAAAACAAATTCAAGGGCAGAGGCAGAACTGTGGAAAGATCGGACACAAGCAACAAGATTGCCCAGACAAGAAAGGATCGAACGAAGAAGCTACGGAAAAAGGTAACAAGGAAAGTCAAAACGGTAAAGATCACAGGAACAATGGGATAGCAGTAGAGGATTTCAAGAAAGAAGAAATTACAGCGGAAAGTGCTTCAACTTGGAAAGATTGGGCACAGAAATCGGATTGCTCTAAAACTCAAAGCGGAACAGCGAGATGTAGAAGGAGCAAACACAGCACAAGAAACAACGGAAGAAATGGCATTCATGTCGATGAGCGATGAAATATCATGCCATGCCGAGGAGTAGAGTTGTCAGACGATGAAACAGGAGGAGTAAAGAAGGATCGGAATATGAAAGCAAAGAATGGGATGCGTTCTGGGACGATTTTTGAAAGGGAGATGACGTGGTTGAAGATGGAGGAAAGCTTGGAGCAATTAACTTATGAGGCGATGGCGCCCTTAAATCTCTCCAGAGAACAACACGACTGCTAAGAGAATCAGTCACTACAACGAGTAACCGACGTTACCTATCTGTCCTACGAAACAGAGGGAGCAGGGCAGATTCCGAAGCGGAAACCTCCACGATTTTAACGGAAACGGCTACAACGAAGAAGTATTTCTGAGAAGGAGGGAGAAACAACGAGACAAATTCGCCCAAAATCTACGAAGACGAACAACTACACATTGTTTGGAGCGAAGACGACGAAGAAGTAAAGAGGACGACAGACTTCAAGATGCCCGGAACGTTGCTAGAGGAACAGCTGACGAGGTTGGAGTCGACACATGATGAGATCAGCAAACATCCAATCCATTGAACAACCGAATCCCATGAATTCCGGCTTAACGAAGATGTCGAATGGACGATTCACACATAGAAAGTATACAGTGGAGGAGAAACGCAGAAGAAGCATGCCAACTAATCACCGAGGAAATATGGGAAGTGCACTCGAGCCCAGAGATTAAGCAACTGGTCGGAAACTTCGAACAGTTCAGTTGGTTGCTGAGGATGATGCCATACGAGATCCAGAACAACCCCCATCTCGTGGAGCTCCAGGCGGAAGTGCTAGGTTGGGCCAGCAGTCTGTTGCTCTTTCGCAATTGGACTCCAGACACGAAAACAATCGCAGGGGCTATGATAACGTGCAAGATAAAGCACGGACAAAACGTCGGG